>QGMK01000010.1:0-77385 GCA_007825345.1 Lachnellula suecica | reverse complement strand
TTGAGTAATTGGGTATATCGGCGTTGGAAAGGAGTTGGCTGATAGAGAATTTAGCGTCATTGCATAGCGTTTTTCGGCAACTAGATGAATATAGTTCAATTGTTTAAACCTTTTCCGTGGATGTCAGGGAGTTTACAGGTGGAAGGCGGCTTCATTTTGAGCCTTTGGCAAGGACTTGTAGACGACATCTGTTTATGTAGGGGTGAGCAACAAAAGTAAGGACCCTTCTCCACTTCATAAATTCCTCAACCACTCGTTTGCGGTTGGCCCCTGATAGATCTAAAGCGCTCTTGAATATTGACAGTATGCAGAACCAAATGCAGCTTATGAAAGCCCTATGCCCGAGACTCTTCAAAACAGATGCTAACGCTGAAATTCCACTCCACAAATAGCCTGACCTAATCTGTGAAGGAATTGAGACATATATATACCCCTCAATAAATGTTCCCTGAGCTAGGCCGACACTGCGCTCTTTGCCATACTTGGTATTGCTCCCTTAAGCGCTAAATCTTCAGCCTCGGCCTGCAATCTTTTCTTTCTCTCCCTCTTCAGCTTTTTCTTCAGCCGCTTCGCTGCCCTCTTCTGTTCTTCCTTTGCCTCCTTTGCATTTATATTGCTCGTAACAATGCTCGTCTCGGCCGCATCTACCGCCTTCTCCTTGGAAGCTGTATCCTCGTCTATATCCGTAGGGTCCTTTTCCACTTCAATGCCCTGCTCTGCGTTCCCGTTGGTTGTTGTATCCTCCAGTTTGACCTTCTTGACAGCTTCTTCCTGTGTTGGGTTCGCCTTTCGCTTTTTCGATTTCTCTGGGCTGCTAGATCTACCCTTTTCTGCTTGAGCATTGCCATCTTCTGACTTGGGTTGTTCGGAAGCCCCCTTAGGTTCGAGCTTGGATTCTGCATTCTGATCTTTGCGCTCGATTGTGACTGGCTTCACAGGCTCTTGGATCGCTGGCTTCGAATTATGCTTCTTCGCTTTCCCCAGCGCAGATCTCCCATCCTCCTCATCGCTGCTCTCTCCATTTCTCAAGCCCCTCTTCGCGCTCGCAGCTTTCTCCTCCGCATCCCTTCTCTTGCTTGCTTGTAAAGTCTTCGAACTTAGCAGTCTGTTGTGGAGTGCCTTGTTACCGAGTCCAGCTGGACCCATAGAAGATTTTGTTGGATTATCCCCTCCATAGTTGCCGAGTATTTGAGCTTCGATCTCTTCCTCGGTCACTACTGGAGCTTTTGGAGTGCGGTTGGCAGGGAACCATGGCTTGACGGTAGTCTCTAGCTTGGCTTGGGCGAGTGCGACTTGGTTGAAAATGACATCGAAATCCTCAGCGGAAAGTTCAACATGCTTGGCTTTTGGCTCTGGCGCCATTGTAAAGTCGCGTCGTTGTGTTGTTTTTTATTGCTGTTGCTGGAAATTCATGGCGGGGAACAAAATAAATCGCGGCTAATATTTTACACGTGGGACGGCGGTTTTGGTCTTCTTAGTGTACTGTATAAACCCTTGAGCTTCTACATCGCGGCTCCATCCGAACGAAGAACCCAAGATAATCTCAAAACAACTCCTTTTTCCTACAATTGACGGCTTTGCGTGTTGTCATTACGCCTTCTGTCAGGATGTTCAAGCTCGCACGTAGTCGGCCTTTCACGGCTGCCCTGAGATCTAGCAAGGTAAAAATCCTTCCCTTCATCCAGCTGTCCGGTTTCAACCTGCTAATAACAGCTTCAGATCTCCTCGCCCTCGCGTTTGGCTGGTGTTGCGCAGCAGAAAAGAGCTTTGAGCATTCACGAATACCTCTCTGCTGATCTGTTAAGACAAGTATGCCAGGAATGCTGCGTTTGACGAGTGTGAAGCTTATTTGTTGACAGTACGGAATCGGGGTGCCCCAAGGCTCAGTCGCGACGACAGCTGCGGAAGCCGAGGCCATTGCGAACAAGATTGGCGGAGATGATATGGTTATCAAGGCGCAAGTGCTTGCTGGAGGACGAGGCAAGGGAACTTTCGACAATGGCCTGAAGGGAGGTGTTAGAGTTATCTACTCTCCTACCGAAGCCAAGATGTTCGCAGACCAGATGATTGGACACAAGCTTGTTACGAAGCAGACTGGTGCTGGCGGACGTCTCTGTAACTCTGTCTACATCTGCGAACGCAAGTTTGCTCGTCGGGAGTTCTACCTTGCGATCCTCATGGACCGCGGTTCCCAAGGCCCTGTTATCGTGTCCTCATCGCAAGGTGGAATGGACATTGAGACTGTCGCAAAAGAGAGCCCCAGCGCTATCACCACCACATACATTGATATTCACAAGGGTGTTACAGATGATATTGCCCGAAAGATCTCAACCGACCTTGGATTCAGCGAGCAATGCATCGAAGACGCGAAGGACACCATCCAGAAGTTGTACAAGATCTTCATGGAGAAGGATGCCACTCAAATTGAGATCAACCCTCTCTCTGAGACCTCCGACCACAAGGTTCTTGCAATGGATGCCAAGCTTGGCTTCGACGACAATGCGGAGTTCCGTCAAAAGGAGATCTTCTCATGGCGCGACACAACCCAAGAAGATGCTGAAGAGGTCCGCGCTGCCGAATCAGGCCTCAACTTCATCAAGCTTGGAGGTGATATTGGCTGCCTAGTCAATGGAGCAGGTCTTGCCATGGCTACCATGGATATCATCAAGCTTAACGGAGGCGAGCCTGCCAACTTTCTCGACGTCGGTGGTGGAGCTACTCCTCAAGCTATCAAGGAGGCGTTCACCCTCATTACCAGCGATCCTAAAGTCACTGCCATCTTTGTCAACATCTTCGGAGGTATCGTCAGATGTGATGCTATCGCTAAGGGCCTTATCAGCACTGTGGAGAGCATGAACCTTCGTATCCCAATTATTGCGCGTCTGCAAGGAACAAACATGGAGGCAGCACACAAGTTAATCAACGAGTCGGGTCTTAAGATCTTCTCTATCGATGATCTACAAAGTGCGGCAGAGAAGGCGGTGCAGTTCTCGAAGGTTGTCAAGATGGGTAAGATCTGCTTTAACTCAATCCTTAAAATTATGCTGACAGTAATAGCTCGTGATATCGACGTTGGTGTGGAGTTCTCCCTGGGTATTTGAGCGATTGGAACACGCTCATGTTTCTCCTTGTGTATTGATTCCCTCGCCTCTAGAAGATGGGTAGAGTATGTATAATGCATTGCGTTTCTTGTGCCATAATTCATTATCAATCAACATCGTGTCGTCCTATTTGATTACTCAAGATGTTTGGCAATTTGCAAGCTATGAGTATCTTCCACGCCTGATGTTTGTTCTTATCGGTGACAGACAATCCTTGGACAGTGGCATTCAATCTCTTGCAGATCCATTTTTGATTTACAATTTCTAGAGACGTTTCTCTCACTAACCAGATGACGCCGCGCCATCAGACCATGGATCATACACCCGAACTCCGTTTCGACCCATGACTTCTCAGGAGTTCATCAACACCTCCCACCTCCACTCTCAGATCGTCATCGTTTGTTGCAATACATCATTTACTCTTCGAAAATTTCCACAATTCGCCCACGAACCCAACGCTACATTACGCAGATAAATACACGCGGAATACTGCCCTCGCCATACCGTGGCTTTAGCAGTTCCCAACCTGGAAAACTGGACCGGTCGCTGAAGCTCGTCAGCAGATGATACTTACTCGTTTTGAAAGGTCTTCTTACTCAGTCGCTGGCCATTGCGAGCCAGGAGGACATACACCGGCTCATCAGTCTCTACTGCCTCCTGTGGTACCTCCATCCCTGGCAGCCACCTCGAGATCCACACCGCCATAACCGCAGTCGCCACAACCTCCCACTCCAGGCTTCTCAGGAGCGACGCCGCCGTCTTTACGGGCCAAACAATGATCCATGCGACGAGCAGCTCAGCAAGTATCCACAGCAACGTCGCCAATTTCTGAAGCAGCTTCACGCCCGTACTGCCGACTGCGACGAGGGAGTCCCAGGTTCCCAAGACGCCGCGTTGGAAAGCGGGGTATGTTGGTGGACTGGGATCGAGATGGAAAGCCCAGTCCGGCACTGGTCCAACCCATGGACGAGCGAGGTTTTGTTGCTCCAGAAAGTAGTCGGATGGAACCTTCCTAGGCTGTTCTCGTTGTAATGGCGGAGGCGGAGGCATCCTTAGTCTGTTCCTTGAGCGCTGTCCATTCAAGGTCTGGTTTGCCCGGACGAGGTACTCATATTGTACCGGGAAGACCTCCATACCCAGACGAGTCTTGCGGTTGTGGTCTCTGGTACGGTTTTGGAGGTGTGGAATGGAGGAGTGAGGGAAATGGATGAGGCCAAGGATTTTGGATACGGCGAAGGTTCGGGGTGGAGGAATGAGGATGAATTGCGTCGCAAGGGCTAGAAGGTCGAGCATAGTGAGAGGCGAAATTGCTGCTAAGTAAGAGAGGGTGTTGAAGGGCAGGGGCTGTGTGATTGTGTGAGTTTGAGCAGGTCTCAGATGATTCGAATGAACGAGAGGAGTTTGGTGATTCTGACAACGAGGTTTGCAAGCAAGTGCGGTATCAAACCAAGCTGGCCTCTCCTCTTGTCGTCGAGTCGCATCCTGACGCATTTTCAGAGTCTCCTTTTCTGATGTGCAGCTGAGACACGGAGCCACATTTCTTCAACAGCATATGTTTAGTTGGCTGACTAGTTATTCTTTCATTGTTCTGTACAGCGCATTCTAGAAGTTTTGGGACAATGGACTTATTGTACTTTTCTGACGCGAAAAACTGAGACCATATTCGCTTGCGATTAGGGGCTGATGCCTACCACCAGGTATCATGTGACGGCTCCTCTTGCCTAATTTTGGGAATGCCGCTTCATTCAGCATTGATGATCAGCATTGATGATCAGCATTGATGAGTCATAGTGAGGTTCTATTCGTGTCTGACTGTCTCGATTGGGCAGAGATAATAGTATTCATTCCATGAAGGCTTATTCTACAGGATATGCTATGAAATTCCCTTTTCCCACAGTGAACTGAAAACCGATGATGTTGAGAAGATCTCGCAGCTTCCGAGACAATACGCGTTGCCAGATCTCCGTTTTAAGTACACGCTGGAGACGCCAGAATATTGCCTGTAAAACAAGTCAGTCAAAGGCACTCCTGAAAACGTCAAATATGGTAGATACTTACCGCCATCTGGATAAATGACCTGTCCATTCAAGAATGTTCCCGCTGGTCCAGCGAGAAACAATGCACAAGCCGCCATATCGTTCTCCTCGCCATAACGCCCGCTCGGGTTGCTCGCCTCACTCTCTATCGATGACTTTTGGTTCTCGTCACTTTTCCCCGTAGTCATCTCACTGGGGAAGACCCCGGGAGCAATACAGTTGACCCGAATCTTGGCCTTGAGGAATGTCGTTGCTTGCATTCTGGTGAGATGCAAAAAAGCGGCCTTTGATGCGGCGTACGCAAATTGGCCATTGGAGGATCCTTTCATCACACCAGAAATCGAGGCAATGTTGATGATGCTCGGGGTGTATGATGCGGTTCTGGATTTGGAAAGCAGGGGGAGAAAGCCGGCAGAGACGAAAAATTGAGAAGTAACGTTGGTCTCAAAGGTCGAACCCCAGGCTTCTGGGTCTGACTTCCATAGATGCTCGGAGATAGATTGAGCTGACTGGAGATGGGTAAGTTATTGGAACTGCACCGTTGAGGGGAGGGGTAAATTACCTCGAAGTCTGGTGCCCCGTTTGAATACTTTGTATTGTCATCTCGAGCAATACCTGCATTGTTGACTAGAAGATGGATGCCGTTCGGCTCCTTTGATTCTACTTCTTTCACTAGTCGCAGTATTTCATCTTTATGGGTAACGTCTCCCGGAAGCCTAGATTTATAGTTAGCACAAGAATTCCAAATCGTGATTGAAGCCTTCTCACGCAATGACCTGGCCCGGTCTAGAGCTGTGTTTCTGTACTACCGTATCCAGAGCCTCCTTTCTCCGGCCAGTGATGTACACCTTGGCTCCATTTGCAACCAAGCTTTGGGTGATCATTAATCCAATCCCAGATCCACCACCAGTGACGATGGCGGAGTAGTTTGAGACGTCGAACAGATTGCTGGCCTTCAAAGGCTCATTTCCCGGCGACGCCATGGCAAGTGTTCTTGTTACTGACGGTATTGTTGATTTGATGAAACTGCTACAGACTGGGGAGGCTGTGGCAGTCTTCGATAAAAATGAGAGCATATCAGGCCAAGTTGTGTTATTGGGGTTTATGTGGGAGAATGTTAGGTGTTGTGAAACTGTAGTTGTTGACGTTGATGACGTTGATGATTTTAGTCTCTGACGCTCGCTGACACTCAAATTTACAACGAAGAGAACAAATGCACACCTGCAATGCAATGCTTTTGAGGGCAAATAAAAAAGATAGGGCTTCATCGTGTGGAGTAATATAGTAAACCAAAATCAAATGGATTTGATTGGTATGATGTTTTGATTATGTTCTTGTTAAATGTTTTGACTGCTGATACAACAGGTGATTTTAACTGCCTTGTTTCATTTGCCAAACCGCAGATTTTGCCCTCTCCCTTACATTCAACTCTGGGTCTTGTTCAAGTATCTCCAGCTTATCGAGAAACCCAAGCTTCTTTAACGCATTTGCTCGTTGCACACAGTCCTGTGTATCGTTCGAATGGTCCACCCATGTAAGATTCGTGACCAGCCAGCAAAGCGCATGTCGCACCTCAACAGTTGGGTTATTAAATTGGGGCACAAGAAGTTTCAACAACTCCGTCTGCGCTATGACTAGTTGACGGTGACGAGGAACGCTTGCAGCCATGTGCACAAGGATATAACCCACAGCTGTTATGATTTCAGACTTGGGTGGTATGACCCGGGAATCCGATGTAGAAGTATTTCGTTGATTGAACGGGCTGGCGTGTTTCGGTCTCAGCTTGGAGGCTAGAATCTCGAAGACCCGGTCCTGTCCTAGAGCACCGAAAAGGAAATCTATCATTTCCGTTGTTTCTGCGGTACTACCATGGCCGGCACCCCCTATAAGATTGCGAATGAAGTCAAGACCCTGTTCCTGTACGGCTATATCATCTTTCCTGGCCTTTCTTGCAGGATTTGTTTCTGCGTCTCTCAAAGCTGCAAGTCGGAGTTCAGCCTGTTGGATAGACTTGCTTCGACTGCTGCTGGGCCGTGAATTGATAGAATCCACAGTCTCGGTAAAGGCACGGTTCACATGATCCTCAAATTGGTCCATCTCGACATCCTCATCTATGTCATCGCTCATTCCTGAAGCAGAGGCAGATTCGCCCTTCCCTCTTGACGAAGAAAGCGCTTCGTCTTCAGTATCGTCACAAATAAGCTGTACCAACCAGCCCTGACCAAGTTCCTCAAGACATAACCTCTTCATTTCATTGCTAACAGAATGAACGAAGTGTTTAAGGGCCCAGACGGCGTTGAGCCGCAGTTTGGCATTCATAGAATGCGCATGCGCGCAAAGAATTTTGAGAACACCTGCTTCAGCAATGACCTGATGGCCTTTTTTAGTAGATTTTCATACAGTGGGATAAAGTAGACTTACATCACGCATAGGGCTGACATCAGTGACCAAGTTACAAACAGTCGCTGTAGCTGCAATCTGGACTTCGATGTCAGGGTGTTGGAGAAGGCGAAATACGGGCATAGCGACGCCATTATCGATCAAAGTTGTTCTCAGAATGCCGACCGAGCGAGAGAGAGCACGAATAGCGCCACACGCAGCAATCAGTACATCGACAGAATTGACTCCAAACCCTTGCTCCATCCCATTCTCGTTGGAACTGTTGACCCTCTCGGATTGTTCGCTAATTTTTGGTGATGGCTTCCCAGGCCTTGAGCTCATTGATTCGACAATGTAAGGTATCATTCCTTGGTCTACAATCGCCTTTCGATACTCATCCTTAAAGGGAACAAGCGCAGCGATAGCCTTCAATAAGCTCTCTCTGACCCTGACTTTATGTACTAATAACGGCGTCTGGTTTTGATAGTTTGAGCTGGGAGTCTCGAGTCCTTCTCCCATATTACCAACTTTGTTACTATTTGGAGTCCAAGAGTACGATTTTGAAGCCTCCGTGACTGGGTCATATGAGATTTTCAACATCTTTGAGAGCTTACCCACCAGACCGGCATCGACGGCAGCCTTTTGAAGATATTCATTATCCGTGACAAGCATTGCAAGGACCGCTGGGGTACGCTCTTTGATTTGCCAGTCGACCCTTACGGCTTCATCATGCGCAAGATTGTCTTTCCTTTTCAACGGACTGGCGATTTCGTCCAACATGTGAACCAGAAGAGGCACTACTAGAAGACCAATGGTGGTCTCCCTAGCTTTATTTGTCAGGCCAGCCCTGTAAAGTACTGTCAGTACCGAAGCAGCCATTAACCGTTCCGTGCCACTTTGTGTCCGGAGCTTGTAAATGAGGTAGGCAATCAGGGGGCTTTCCGGCTCTTCTGAATCAGATGCAGATTCGTCATGGGATAATGCTCCGGACTCGAGACTAGACGATTCACCCCAACCGGGCTGCGAGGACCCGCTGTATTTATTTGCGCTAGAACGGCCATTCAGGGCAAACTGCTCCCTGGAGCCAGATGTGCCTAGCGGAGGGAATGCCGATGCCTGAGAATTGGCAGACTTCGACTGATGAAGAGGCAGGCAAGGCAGTAGATAGTCGATTGCATTTAAATGGTTATGCCGAGTACTTGAACTGGCTACGTTGAATGCGTTCCAAGCAGCGCGTGTGTTCTGAGACGTGATATATTCGTCAGGGGAAGTGATGGGGAAAATAGCAAGAATAGCCGGGGAGTATAAGAGCTGTGACGCCCGAAATTTGGAGTTGGTAATGATAGCTGAAATGGCCTCCAAAATGACTGAAAGAGTTGTATTTGGTGGTGCATTTGGAAAGAACTCCCCGAGGCCATCTTTCTGGGCTAGAATCTCAGCGCCTGGTATGACAAGACCTTCGGCAGCAACAAAGCCTGCCAGTTTTGTTGCGAGTGCACCGAGAACCCCTGAATTTGCCAGGCCTTGTTGGTGACGCTCTTCCCGGCATATTCTCCCTATCAAAGACGCAACGATCGATATCTGACATTGTATGGTTGGATTTGTCGATGTTTGGGATAATATACGACATAAAGAAGTAAGATGGTGACGGGCAAATAGTCCTTCTGCAATGGCCCCGGTGTTGAACACATTTGTACTGGAAGCTCGGGTAGCTGAATCTGCTAAACTCGAGAGGCCCCGGAGGGCAGCCAGAACCAACTGAGAAGGATTGTCATAGGGGCAGATATTTGAAAGAATTGCTGACAAGGCCGAGGTAGATTGTAAAGAAGGAAGAAAGGCAGGGCCTCCTGAGAGCAAAGGTTAGCTGTGTTGACAATTAGGAGGTGGGGATATGAGACTCGACGCACCTAGCGCAATACTAGCTACTACCTGTAGCCCCTGCAGTCTGACTATTTCCTCCTCAGCCAAAGGTTTGGATGCGAAGGTGTGATCGTGAGATTTGCCATCCTGCCTGCTGGCTATTTTGTTCGATGCCAGGCGTACTACAGGATCTAGGGCTCCTTGGGTCACCAGCAGCTCTTTCTTTTGGGGGTGGCCGATGATCTCGTTCTTGAGGGCTCGTAGGATAGTTATCTGCTCGGTAGGGGTTTTTGCATTTCGAATCTGCGAAGCCCAGATGTGTCTAGCCATGGTGGAAAGCCGAAGGTTTTGGTATGGACGCGGTCAAGCGGAGGAAGGTGGGAATCAAGACAGGGCGGTTTGCGCGAGACTTCATAGATTTATGCTGGGGATCTTTGAGCAATGCCAGCGTGTTAATGTTTGGATGGCGGCGGGAGATTGTGTTGTGAATGTGTGTGGAGTGTTCTGGGAACTTCAGCTCTGGACTGATGGTCCATCCAGTACTATACTTTGGCGAGGCTGAGAGCTAGCTCGACGTGCATTCAATGTCTTTTCTTGGCGCACGGTTCCATTCATCAACCCTTGCCTTGCGCCCCGGGGAAATCTCGCAGCTACTTTTCCATTGATACGAATTTATGTCAGCTGTTTAATCGTTGCTCCTTGATCTTTTTACTGCACCCTGCTACCTTTGTTGTGCGTCGTCTGTATAATAAGAACGCCCTCCAAGCCAGAGATTTCCGGTTCTGTCGACCCCTCCAATCTGGAACCCCACGTACTGTGGGCGCTGTCGAATACCAACCCAGAGGTTAGAGCATCTATCACTAAATCCTCCTCGCTCTGCCATACGAAGGCATCCCCAGACTCTTGTGCAGTTCACTGACTTGTTCAGTGGACCACCCCACTTTCCCCTCGCCACCACCTAGGATCGCGGATTGCCACAGACATAGAGAATCATTGAACATGACTCTATCTCCAAGATCATGCTGAAAGCATACTCACAGCCTCGATCACCTGCGACGTCGCCCAGATTTCATTATGCGCCTGCGTCGCAGTCACTGCCACTTTCTCCGTTGTCAAGAAAAGACCCCAATTCGAAATCGCAAGCTCCTGTCCCCAACACCATAATACCCCGCCGAGTGCAATATGTCGACGCCAGTACACAGTGGAAAACCCCTGTCATGAGTTCCAAGCCCGCGTCTGAGGATGCTCCGGAGAAACAGGCGCCAGCAGAAGCAGAACGGAGAGCTTTACCCACCATTGCTAGCGGGGCGCCCTCTTCTCCGTCAAAACCGACGCTGCAAGCATTATCTCCTGGTACAAAAAGACGAAAATCTCGTGAAAGGCAGACTTCAACGACGAGCAGCAGTCAGATTTCGCCCCCAAAACGTGCCAAACCAGCCCAAGCTCAGGTCAAAGTCTTGCCTGTCAAATACGAGTTTTGCGAGACAGAGGATATGGTTATACTTATAGCCAATATGATATCGGAACTTATTCAGACCAACGATGGTCTTCCTCTTCGAAGTGGAGTTCTCACACGGTTTCATTCCAGGTGAGGCGGCATCTACCATGCTCTTAGCAGCATTTCAAGCTAATGTGACAAAGAACTCCCCCTGGCATTTCCGTGCTTGACTATCTCCAAAGACTCGCAAAACACGCAACACTCACCCCGCCTTTACTCCTATCTATGGTCTATTACATTGATCGACTCTGTTCACTTTATCCTGCCTTTACAATCACCACCCTTACAGTTCATCGGTTCTTGATCACAGCCGCAACGGTAGCGGCGAAAGGCCTTTCCGATTCTTTCTGGAACAACGCTACGTATGCCCGAGTAGGGGGAATAAAGATTGCGGAACTGTGTTTGCTTGAACTTGATTTTCTCTATAGAGTAGATTGGAAAATTGTGCCAAACCCTGAGGTTTTGGTTGATTACTACCGAGGACTGGTTGAGCGTTCCGAAGGCTATGAATTGGAGAATGATGCAAGCTCGTCAGAAGAAGAAGAAGAGGGAGAGGAAGGCAGTGTTGAAGGCAAGGACAGCCCAGAAGCCAAAGATGAGGCCACAGATGTACAATGGAAAGCATGGATGGAAGACGTTTCTACTCGCAAATCGGGTATTGCAGAGGCCAGTACAAGCAGGGAATCTTGAAGATGTTGATTGGGAATACCCTGGGGATCTTTATTTAAGGAACGGCTGCATTGGGAGGACACTGGCGTTTGGCTTTGAGTTGGACGAATACCATGCTGGAGGCTGATGCACATAGAGGGGTTAGATTATACCAGGGGTCGATGATTTGTCAAACAGAAGATGAGCAACTGTGCATCTCCAAGAGATGTTTATTGCTTCGCCTCAATTCTAATCTCCATGATTCTGATAAAGTGATATTCAGGTTCTATTGAACTTCTTAATTTTCAGCCTGAGGCAGGCACGACGAGGCTGTACTTAAGATTATCGACATACGGTAACACAATACCTCTTCACATCGTCAGACACTTTTGACGTCTTACACAAAAATGAAGATGCTACTATCTGCATTTGTGCTCTTTCCGCAAGCAGTCAGAGTCATCGCCTCAACCGAATTTACGGAAAGCACAACTATCTCGATCCAATCGATCGGATTGACCGCGACGCCGATAAATACTCTTGCGGAAATAGGATACAACCCCTCTACGCTGTCCGCAGAAATCCTCTCTTTCGAATCCCCAGAGCTCTCAATAGACTCCAAGTTACTGCGAATAGGCGTCTACGATGCCGCAACTTCAACCTGGAAGTCTTCGACCTCTACAACCTCTGTCGATAGCTTCTCCAAAGGATACTCGCCGACATTCGTACTCTCTCTCGACGCACAAGGTGGAGTTATAGGGGTTACCTGCAAGAGCGCGAGGATTGATGCTGGGCAAACGAGGGATTTTGGGCCCAAGGTTGTTGTGTCTAAAGTTCGAAAGGGGAAGTTGCCAGAGCTTAACAGGCCTGTCGTTTTGTCAGCTGAAGGAAAGGTGGATGAGCCCGTTCCTGAGAAAACCATGCTTCAAAAGTAAGTTGATCAGTCCCTAGAGACTGTTGGTAACTAACATTTGGATTGTAGGTATTGGTGGGTGCTTCTAGGCGGTGTTATGCTTCTGATGACGGCTGGCGGAGGGAATGATTCGATTCTGTAATATAACAATCAATGGAATTCTTCTGAGCGTACTGTATGCCTTGTTCTATATCAATCTCAGTAAATATGCGGGCAACCAACTGTATGTCTTGTTTTATATCAAGAGTCTTACGGCCAACCATGCATCGGTCCAATGACAGTCCATTTTGGTATCTTCAGTCGATCAAGATATCCTACATAGTATCTCAAATCCTAACATGAGCCGCCAACCAGCCTCTTCAACTTCTGGGTCCGCTGCTCAAACATGGGTTGATCTTTTGGGTGGGAAAGGCTCATTTGGCCGACTTATTAGATTGTTCTCGGAGTTGGTAGTCATTACCTACTTGTACTTATTTTATACCTGTTTAGAGCAATGGCATTGTATTCCAGTCCCTTTATGTTAGCGAGCAGAATACCACGGAAGAAGCAAATTTGTGTGAGAAATTCAATTTGGCCTCTGGAAATTTAATCCAATCAAGAAAGGCCCCATTTTGGCGCCGAGGGTCGCGTCAAACGCCCTCTCGCGAAGATCGACGCGATACTTCTCGTCTCTTCTACAAAACAACCAACCCCCAACTCAACACCACAGTTTTCTTCGCAACACAAACCCGAAACCCACAATCAAAATGGCTGACCAAAACGGATCCGCGAAGCTGCAAGAGAACGTTGCCCCAGGCTCCGACGCCAAGGGAAAGGGCAAGGCCGCCGAACCTGCCACCCACGAGAACATGGAGGTCGACGATAGCTCCAGCGACGAGGAGGTTGATGAGGTATGTTGCACAATCTAATCCACATTATTGCGCATTCATTGACGAATTTAGAATGAACCCGTTGGTAAGACTGCGATCCTTTGCCCAAGCGTTGCGCGTTTGTTTACAGATACCAGTGGATGAGCCCGATGAGGATAACATGGAGGAGATCGACACCGAAAACATCATCCCTGATGGTCGTCGCACTCGCGGCCGCCAGATTGATTTTGCGAAGGCTGCGAAGGACCTCCCAGAGGAGGAGGACGACGAGGAAGACGATGAGGAATATGAGGCTGCTGCCGACGACAAGATGGAGGAATAGATTGGATGGCGCTTCATGGAGCTTTGGCGACTGCCAGCTTTGAGCTCTCGACAATTTCGCAGTCGCTGGACATGGATCGTTCGTCAAACGCCCGATTCTCATCTTCGCCTTGGATGCCTTCTTGTTATGGCAAAGGATCCACGGGCATCTTTCGTTCTCTCAACAAAAGCTTCTTTCTTCTGCATACATTAGAATGATTATGGATATATGATACTACGACAAAGTGATGGGAATGATGGGGGAGGTTCATCTCAGGAATGCCTGTATTTCAGATATGGAAAAGCCAGAAAATGAGACTCCTTATAAAATCATGCAAATGTTTCCTATATGCTCTGTGTGAATGACGTTCGTCAAAACTAGACAAACATGTCTTTGTGACTGTATTGACACGTCGTCCAATCGTGCTACAAGGGCTTCATCTCTTTCTTAGTTGTGACGGCTTCATTTGCGCAAGCGACAAATCTTACAACTCTCAAGTCGCCAAGCACTCAACGCCGAGCACAGCCATGGCATCAAGGTAAGCATTCCCTTTCTACCATTCTGTTCCTGGCATCGCGTCGCAATATTGGCTCTCGTCAAATAGTGCTTGCGGGCGCGTCTAGCTTCACGACGATGCGAGGGGTCTATTCCCTTTGACCCCAAATCGCATTGCTTTATCCTCCAGCTTCTAACACTATAGCACTACAGTAGATTTGGAGGCTCGTCACTCCATCAGCGGGACCCGAGAAGCGCGCTCTTCGAGAACTACAACGGCGGCGCGAGCGACAACGCGCGAGCAGGCAGTTCAAGCCCGAATAGGGGAGGATACGGCGGCGGCTATGGCTATTCCGGGGGCTCGAATGGCTCCGCAGGCCTCGGGGGTGGCTTAGGAGCCGATAGACCTGGTTACAGACCTGCGACGCCGAATTCAAGGTTCGTTGCGATGGACTGGGGAGAAATGACACGTATAGGTAGCTGACGTTTCGGGCAGAGGGCAATACAGCGATGCTGTGCTCAACGAACTGGAGAGCCAGAATGATGGACAGGTGGAAGGGATTATGGGCAAAGTCAGACAGTTGAAGGATGTAAGTGCTCTACTGAACGGACAGGAGCGACTGCTGATATGATGGGGCAGATGACTGTTGCAATCGGTGATGAGATTCGGGAGTCCTCGGCGTTGGCGGAGAAGATGAATGATTCTTTCGATAGCACAAGATTACGGTTGCGAGGGACAATGAACCGGATGCTACTCATGGCGGAAAGGACTGGCGTGGGCTGGAAGGTCTGGCTGGCGTTTTTCGCAGCTGTTGGCTTTCTCTTCTTCTACGTCTGGGTCTTTTAAACAGGCCATGGCTCGGAAAACTTGGGGGCAGGCTTTAGATGATAGCAGTGATATAGCATATGCATACTGTGGGCGTTTGGGTGGCTTGTCTAATAATACAGTTTACTGCTGGTAGATACAGGATAGCCTCGTTAATAAGTTGTTGTTCAACCATTGAGGCATAATACTTTCTATCCGAGGCGCCAGAAGGTGGTTTCTCGAGTTCGTTCTCGGGGAACTTTATGAAATATGGCCATTTTTGCAGAATTCAAAGAGGCATGGGGGCTCACTCAGAAGCCATTTGAGGATATCAAATACTTTATTGATCTAGAAGTCTATTCCATTTTTTTAGTCTATTCCACTAGTGCTCCTCTCCCACCCTTCATCGCGGTCGACGAGCAGATCTTTGCCGCGGGCTGCTTCCTATCTGACTGCTGCCGTTTGATAACATACTACTCAAATCATTACTGTTCTGGGTTCCATCGCTTCTGACCATGCTCGCTGCTGGCTGGTAACGAGGGAGTACACCTGCATCAATACTCTCGTCGTCTTCACTGCTGCTTAACTCCTCCTCGGTGTCTGTGTGTTCATAACCACCAGCTTCCGGGATTTCATCATCAAGATCTGCATCCATATCCATGTCCATATCATGTTGACCAGGAGCCTCTGAATGAACAAGATCCTCCTCCTGAAGCATTTGTGATTCGTCTCCATCTATGGTCGAGCCACCTTCATCACCAAAGCCTGCAGCACCAGCTTCCTCCCCGCGAACAAGAGCTTCTCTGTAGACATCATCTGGAAGTCTCGAGGCGAGTATGCCTCTTGGGACTTCATCTACTTCGTCCTGGTCTAATTCCTCATTGTCCGAATCGTCCGCCTCGTCTGATTCTAACCGTGTTGTCTCCGCTTCTGGCACGTCATCATCCAAATCCCTTGCTTCCTCCATGTCGCCATCCATGCCCTCGCCCTGCAAAAGCGCGTCAACTCCTCCTGCCTCTGCCTCTGCCAACTCTTGGGCTAGTGCTTCACGTCTCATCGCCTCTTGGTGTTCCTCCAGCTCCCGCTTCTCTTCTTGTAGTTGATATAGAGATTTCGGAACACCGGGCGGCTTGATCCACGAGTTTCCATAGTTCTGAACATTTTTCTTTCGGCGTTCTATGTATTCCTCATCCATGCGCAGTCGCGCAAGCGGGTGTCGACTGGATGTAGCGTGGTTTGCAGAAGGGCGTGTGTGCAATTGCGAGGCATTTGTGGAATGGTGGGAAATGGCTGTTTGTGAGGCATTGGTCGAACTGGACGTATACCAGACACTGAACGAGTCTTGAGGCGCAAGGCTTGGTAGGGGCAACATTGTGGTGGGCGTGCGCGGCCGCGGTGATGGCTCGGATTTCGAGGAGTTGGTCTGTATAGGTGTGGATTACGGAGGGGATGAAGACGACAATGGAGCCGGTCTGTAAAGTGATTGGGGATGTGATGAGCAGGGCTAAGGTTGGGGATGAGTGTCTGCGCATTGTTTACTTCGATTTTGAGGAAGCGCGCTAAAGCCAGCCTTGTCAGCCGAACGCAGCCTCGAATATTCCTTCCTACCTCTCTCCAGTGAGACGCCGGTCAATGTTACTAAGTAGTTCTCTTTGCAACGAGATTTCGAGCGGAGAGTCTTCCTCCAAACTCAACCCACGATCCCATCATCAAGTCAAGTTTGAGATCCTGCCTAGAGGCTTCGATTACGATTTTTGGCTTCCCGGTTGTGATCTTCATCTCCACGATTGACCGCGTGTGTAGCTGCTGGGCGTTTCGCTTTTACAAACTCTATTATTTGAGTACTCGTATTCTTTCCGAAGTAACTCATGCTGGGCGATTGATGCTGGTGCTGGTGCTGACATCGAATTCTTGTCGGAAGCGTTCTCCTGTCACGAGGCTCATTTATTCAGCATTCTTTCTCCAAAAGAAGGCCACAGATGCAGCTTTCAAATGGCCGGTCCGGACGTGGGGCGTGTACCAGAGCTCGTGCAGGGGATCGATCAACCCCTCCAGCCTCCCTCTGTCTAATCTCAGTATCCGAAGTCAGTGATTGGACGATGAAAAAAATATGCTTCTTCAATGTGTCATCTTCCAGTAGCTGCGGGGACCCTTGCTGGCAAAGCAGCCAGTGACAGGGTAAGTATTGGACGCGAAAACACGCCCACCAGGGATCTTGGGCAAGGAGCTTTCCTCGGCGAGATGCTAAGCTCCCTTAGCTACAGGCAAGCTTGCCTACTAGCCTACTATTTACCCCACGAACATGAGACAGCCAATAGCAGGGACTTCTTAGCAATAAGGTTGCGAGAAAACGGGGCTGGCCAACGGCGATATCGGGCGTTCAGATGCAGAGAACGAAGAAAACCTTTCACCACCATCGCCCGCGGCCCTTACATCCTGGCCGTGAGGCTACTCAGCCCCCCTCTAATTCGCTGCTTTCTGATGCACGTTGCATCGAAGCATCTGCAGAGAGGTCTGCGCATCACGACATATGCAGCTGGAGCTGCAGCCTGCCTCTTGTCCTTGTCTTGCTGTGTGGGGTGCTTGGTGGAAGACGTGTCCGAGGGGGCGATCCGGCTATGGCTTCCAGCTAAAAGTTGCCAGAAACTCACCACTGTCACCATCTCCGCGCAGTGTTGACTCTTGAGGAGGACATTTTGGTAGACAAGCTGTTCGCAGGGTGATTCACAGGTAGAACAGAGACACTTGTACTTGCATAGAGGGTACGAAATAGATAGCTATTCCTTTACCGCAGACCAATGTATTTGCATACACTTTTCTCTAGAGGGCTCCGGTAGACGCCGAAAATCGAATCAGACTTCCATTTTTCCCACAGTAGCTCGCTCAGCTTTGCTGATCCACTGGCCCATCGGCCCAGTAGTAGCAAGCAGACTGCCGTGCATGGAATCCTCTAATAAATAAAATAAAACCCCATCTCCCCCCCGAGACTTGTGCCAATTCCCCCTCAATCCCCCATCTGCACAGCTGGTGATATTGTGCCGCCCGAGCCAGTGAGTCCAGCTTTTCTTTCTTTCGTCGCATCGCACGATTGCAACCTCAGGATCGGCAGCATCTTCATGCAACCGACCATTCTGGGAAGAAGTAGAGAAACGTGGTTGAGTACTCATGCTGGGAGTCTGGCCGTAAAGTGTCTGGCAGTCATGCTTTTGTCGTAGCAAGACTTGACGCTTAGACGAGCGGATTCAATCTAACTTCTCATCTCCCCGCTCTCGCTCCCCTCTCCACCTTGAGAATCTGCATCCCACCTCGCAAACCTCGATTTTACTTGCTGATTCCGAAAAGCTAACGCGATTACACCTAAGAATACTTTCTATCTACGTTCCGAAGCGCATACGTCTAGATACCAGCCGTCATCAATTCCACAGCGTTGCTGCGCCTTTCCACGAAGCCACAGCACCCCGCAACTCCTACGTGCGCATAACTCCTGGGATTGTCGCTGCTTTGCCTGCTATGGCAAAAGTCGACGATTTCAACGACAGACAAACCCAGATTGACGCTGAGAACGAACCCTATCATCAATATGAATATCAGGATGAGGAAAACGGCTCTTGGGCCAGCGCCCTGCCTGTGAAGCAAGGTCTCTACGACCCTGCCCTCGAAAAGGATGCTTGCGGAGTAGGATTTGCTTGGTAATACCTTATCCTTAATTCGAATAGAAGGGAGGCTGACATTAAATACAGCCACATCAAGGGCAAGCCAAGTCACAAAATCGTCAGCGATGGTATGCCCCCTCCCCGATTCTAATGATCATTCACTCCGACGTATCATGGCTAATACGGCAAATACAGCGCGGAACCTCCTTTGTAACATGACCCATCGCGGTGCGGTGGGTTCAGATGCGCGAGATGGAGACGGAGCGGGTGTAATGACATCGATCCCACACAAGTTTTTCATTAAAAATTTCGAACGCGAAACGGATATCAAGCTTCCTCCTTTGGGTCAATATGCAGTGGGCAATCTTTTTTTCAAGCCAGATGAAGAGACATTGCAAGAGTCAAAGAAACAATTGGAAGAGATCTCAGAGTCACTGGGGTTGAGGGTGCTGGGATGGCGAGAGCCTCCTAAAGATTCTACTCTCCTTGGTCCTGCTGCTGCTTCTCGCGAACCCATTATCTTGCAACCATTTGTTGTGCTATCATCTGCCTATGGCTATGGAAACTCGCCAGAAAGCACAGATCCTGATCATTTTGATGAGAAATATTTCGAGAGACAACTTTACGTGCTGCGAAAGCGTGCGACCCATACCATTGGTCTTCACAACTGGTTCTACCTATGCTCCCTTTCTAACAAGAACATTGTTTATAAAGGCCAGCTTGCTCCCGTACAGGTCTACCAGTACTATTATGATCTGGTAAACGCTGATTACGAAGCCCATTTTGCTCTTGTGCATTCCCGTTTTTCCACCAATACTTTCCCTTCCTGGGATCGTGCTCAACCCCTGCGATGGGCGGCTCACAATGGTATGAAACTTGTAATTCTCATGCTGCACCTGTACTAACACCCTAATTAGGTGAAATCAACACTCTGCGAGGTAACAAGAACTGGATGCGCGCGCGTGAAGGTGTCATGCAGTCTGATATCTTTGGTGATGAGCTCGAATCGCTCTACCCTATCGTTGAAGACGGTGGTTCCGATTCTGCTGCTTTTGACAATGTCCTTGAGCTGTTGACCGTAAATGGTGTTTTGTCATTACCTGAAGCTGTTATGCTCATGGTCCCCGAAGCGTGGCAAGACAATTCTGCTATGGATCCAGCCAAGGCTGCCTTTTACGAATGGGCGGCTTGCCAAATGGAACCTTGGGATGGACCTGCTCTGTTTACATTCGCAGATGGAAGATACTGCGGTGCAAACCTCGATAGAAACGGTCTCCGTCCTTGCAGATACTATGTCATGGACGACGATAGAATCATTTGTGCGTCAGAAGTAGGAACTATTCAAGTTGACCCTGAGCGTGTTGTCCTCAAAGGCAGACTGCAGCCAGGAAAGATGCTTCTCGTCGACACTCTTGCCGGCCGAATCATTGATGATTCCGAACTCAAGAACACAGTCGCAACCCGCCACGACTTCAGATCATGGCTTCAAAAGGAGCTTATCAGCTTGCCAAAGGTTCACTCGGATATGATTGCCAACGGTTCAGTTGATCTTGCCCCAAAGCCTGACTCCACAGCAATTCAAGAGGATGCCATGCTGAGGGCATTTGGATATTCATTCGAGCAAGTCAGCTTGCTTCTTGCGCCCATGGCTTCTGACGAGAAGGAGGCTTTGGGATCCATGGGAAATGATGCGCCATTGGCATGCCTTGCACAAGCACCTCGCCTGCTATATGAGTATTTCCGACAGCTCTTCGCACAAGTTACCAATCCTCCCATCGATCCTATCAGAGAGGCTATTGTCATGTCTTTGGAGTGCTATGTTGGACCACAAGGCAACCTACTGGAAATGGATGCTTCTCAGTGCGGCCGATTACTACTACCAACTCCTGTTCTCTCAATTCCCGAGTTCAATGCCTTGAAGAACATCAGCAAGCTGCACCCGTCGTGGACCGTCCGGGTCATTGACTTGACATTCCCAAAATCTCAGGGCGTCCAAGGCTACATCAATCACCTCGACTATATCTGTAACGAGGCAACCGCTGCAATTGAGAACAAGGACCGAATCATTATTCTCTCTGATCGCGCAACATCTGCCGACCGCGTTCCTGTTTCAGCTCTGCTTGCCTCTGGTATGGTCCACCACCACTTGGTCAACAACAAATGGAGATCCCTCGCAGCCCTTGTGGTCGAGACTGCCGAAGCACGTGAAGTTCATCACATGTGTGTGTTGGTCGGATATGGTGCTGATGCCGTCAACCCATACCTCGCTATGGAGTGCATTTTGAAGCTCAACCGCGAAGGATTGATCCGGAAGAAGCTCAGTGACGATACTCTCATCCGTAACTACAAATATTCCGCAGATGGTGGAATCTTGAAAGTTATGAGTAAGATGGGTATCTCTACCTTGGCCAGTTACAAGGGTGCCCAGATTTTCGAGGCACTTGGTGTCGATGATACAGTTGTGGACCGGTGCTTCAAGGGCACTGCCACCCGAATCAAGGGAATAACCTTTGAACTCATTGCAGAGGACGCCTTCCGATTCCACGAAAAGGGATTCCCTTCCCGATACACGGTCAGCATTCCTGGTCTAGTTGAGTCTGGCGAGTACCACTGGCGTGATGGCGGAGAACCACACATCAACGACCCCACTTCCATTGCCAACATCCAAGATGCGGTTCGCACCAAGAATGATAAGTCATACGAGGCATACTCACTCTCTGAGTATGAGCAAATCAAAGCTTGTACACTTCGAGGACTTCTTGACTTCAAGTTTGAAGAGGCTACGCCTGTTCCAATCGATCAAGTCGAACCCTGGACTGAGATTGTACGACGATTCTGCACTGGCGCTATGTCTTACGGCTCTATCTCCATGGAATCTCACTCCACCCTCGCTGTTGCCATGAACCGGCTCGGTGGAAAGTCAAACACCGGTGAAGGTGGTGAAGACCCAGAAAGATCAGAGAGAATGCCAAACGGTGATACCATGCGCTCAGCTATTAAGCAAGTTGCTTCAGGTCGATTCGGTGTTACATCCAACTATTTGGCCGACTCGGATGAAATCCAGATCAAGATGGCTCAGGGTGCTAAGCCTGGAGAAGGTGGAGAGCTTCCTGGCCACAAGGTCTCGAAGTCTATTGCTAGAACTCGTCACTCGACTCCCGGTGTCGGTCTTATTTCGCCACCACCCCATCACGACATTTACTCCATTGAGGATTTGAAACAACTCATTTACGACCTCAAATGTTCGAACCCTCGTGCCAGAGTGTCCGTTAAGCTTGTTTCCGAGACTGGTGTCGGAATCGTTGCATCTGGAGTCGCTAAGGCTAAGGCCGACCACATTTTGATCTCTGGTCACGACGGTGGAACTGGTGCTTCTAGATGGACCGGTATCAAATATGCAGGTCTTCCATGGGAGCTTGGTCTCGCAGAAACCCATCAGACTTTGGTTCTAAACGACCTTCGTGGTCGTGTCGTTGTGCAGACTGATGGTCAGCTGCGCACTGGTAGAGATGTCGCTATCGCCTGTCTTCTCGGAGCGGAAGAATGGGGTTTTGCCACAACTCCTCTGATCGCCATGGGCTGTATTATAATGCGGAAGTGTCATCTGGTAAGTGAAGCCTGCTCCTGCTTTGTATGAATCGAGGGCCTCGATTTGGACGCTGTCCATGTGAGCTAGCTCACGAATCGGGGGCGCCGATTTGGACAGCGTCCAAAAGCTTGTTCGCCATGGTCATCAGATGATCAGGGTATAGAAGATGCTTCCAGCCCTTGTAGGCCATTAGATGCTCAAGCGGGCATACATCGACAGTGTCGATTCTGAGAGCTTACTGTTCACCATTGCCTTGAGATCAAGATCTAGAGACTTCACATGAGATTGTTCACCATGGCCATGAGATCAAGATCTAGAGACTTCACATGTTGTTAGCTATGACTGTGAGATCTCTTGCTGACGCGTTTAATTATAGAACACCTGCCCAGTCGGCATTGCAACCCAGGATCCCGAGCTGCGCAAAAAGTTCCAAGGCACACCTGAACATGTCATCAACTTCTGTAAGCAACTCTGGGCCTTTGTTTTCTCACCCCCACATGCTATCTTGTTTCACCTCATGCACTCCAATTTACTCCTTACTCTTCCCAAAGAGAAAATTTTTTACTCCCCCGCCTCCCGAAACCTTCCCAACTAGGAAAATACTGACCCCCCAATGTTGCAGTCTACTACATTGCAAACGAATTGCGAGCCATCATGGCGAAGCTTGGCTTCAGAACCATCAATGAGATGGTTGGCCATGCCGAGTGCCTGCGAGTCCGCGAGGATCTCCGCACAAACAAGACTCAGAACATTGATTTGTCGTTGATCCTTACCCCAGCCCACAAGCTCAGACCGGGTGTCGCCACTTTTAACGTCCGAAAGCAAGACCACCGTCTTTATGTCAGATTGGATAACAAGCTGATCTCCGAGGCTGAGTTGACTCTAGACAAGGGTTTGCCTTCACGCATCGAATGTGACATTGTCAATACCGATCGTGCCATGGGTACTTCTCTTTCCTATCAGATATCCAAGAGATATGGCGAAGAAGGTCTTCCAATGGACACAGTTCATGTCAACATCAAGGGTTCTGCTGGACAATCATTCGGTGCCTTCTGCGCACCTGGCATTACCCTGGAGTTGGAAGGAGATGCCAATGACTACGTTGGAAAGGGTCTGTCCGGTGGTCGCCTAATCATCTACCCACCCCGTGCTGCTGTCTTCAAGGCAGAAGAGAACGTCCTTATTGGTAACGTCTGCTTGTATGGCGCCACTACTGGAACCTGTTTCTTCCGCGGAGTGGCTGCAGAGCGTTTCGCTGTCAGAAACTCGGGTGCTACTGCTGTTGTTGAGGGTGTTGGAGATCACGGGTGCGAGTACATGACTGGTGGCCGAGTTCTCATTCTCGGAAGCACTGGCCGCAATTTTGCAGCTGGTATGTCGGGTGGAATTGCCTACATTCTCGACATTCAACAAGACTTTTTGTCCAAGCTGAACCCCGAGATGGTTGAAGCTTCTGGCATTGATGATCCCGCCGAAATCGCCTTCGTCCGCGGCTTGATCGAGGACCACCACCACTATACTGGCTCCGAGCTTGCGGCTCGCATCCTTCTTGACTTCAACCGGGCCCTGCCTCGCTTTGTCAAGGTCCTGCCAGTTGACTACAAGAGGGTGCTGGAAGAAGAGGCGGCCAAAGCAGCCGAAGCCAAGCGTGCGGAGTACCAGCTCCCTCTACTCCCCGGCAACCCAGTCCGTGAACTTCATGAAAAGAACTCCAAGGATAAGCACGAGAAGAAGTCCGACCTTCAAGATATTGAAGAGACTATTGGCGACGCCGCTGTTGAGAAGAAGCGCTCTCTAGTGTTGGACAAGACCAAGGGTTTCATGAAGTATCAGCGCCGCTCTGAGAAATATCGCTCCTCGAAGACACGAACTCGGGATTGGGCAGAGCTTTCAAAGCGACTTGACGAAGATGAGCTTAAGTACCAGGCTGCTCGTTGCATGGACTGCGGCGTGCCTTTCTGCCAGTCTGATTCTGGTTGCCCAATCTCGAACATCATCCCCAAATGGAATGAGCTCGTATTTCAGGTTTGAGGTCTCTATTTTAAGAAAAAGGACAAAACTAACTATCTTGACAGGGCCAATGGAAGGATGCTTTGAACCGCTTGCTAATGACCAACAACTTCCCAGAATTCACTGGACGTGTTTGCCCGGCACCTTGCGAAGGTGCATGCGTTTTGGGCATCAACGAAGATCCCGTTGGTATCAAATCAATCGAATGTGCTATCATTGATCGCGGATTTGACATGGGCTGGATGATTCCTCAGCCTCCAAAGGTCCGCACTGGCAAGTCTGTTGCCGTCATTGGCTCAGGACCAGCCGGTCTTGCCTGCGCCGACCAGTTGAATAAGGCTGGTCACCAGGTCACAGTTTATGAGCGTGCAGATCGCTGTGGTGGTCTTCTCATGTACGGAATTCCCAACATGAAACTTGATAAGAAGATTGTCAAGCGTCGCACAGACTTCATGGCCGCTGAAGGTATTGCTTTCAAGACTGGAGTTGCCGTTGGACAGGACATCACTCTCACGGATCTCAAGGCTGAGAACGATGCCGTCGTTATTGCAACAGGTGCTACAGTTGCTCGTGACCTTCCCATTAAGAACCGCAACCTTGAGGGCATTCATTTCGCCATGCAGTTTTTGCACCGAAACACCAAGTCACTCCTTGACTCTGAACTTGCCGACGGCGAATACATCTCAGCCAAAGACAAGAATGTAGTCGTTATCGGAGGTGGTGATACTGGCAACGATTGTATTGGTACTTCCGTTCGTCACGGTGCCAAGTCTGTCACGAACTTCGAATTGCTTCCACAGCCTCCTAACGAACGTGCTCGCGACAACCCATGGCCCCAGTGGCCCAGAGTTTACCGTGTCGACTATGGTCACACCGAGGTCAAGCAGCACATGGGCAAGGACCCCCGCGAGTATTGTGTCATGTCTGAGGAGTTCGTTGATGACGGCTCTGGAAAGGTCAAGGGCATCAACACTATTCGCGTTGAATGGACCAAGTCAGCGTCAGGCGGCTGGGACATGAAGAAGGTCGAAGGCTCCCAACAGTTCTTCCCAGCTGAACTTGTCCTCTTGTCCATGGGTTTCCTCGGTCCCGAGGATCGTGTGCTTGGTGATGATATCGAGAAGGATGCTCGCAAGAACATCAAGACGCCAGCTGGCAAATACCACACAAACGTTGAAGGTGTTTTCGCTGCCGGTGATTGCCGTCGTGGTCAATCGCTTATTGTTTGGTAAGTCTCTACGCTTCTTTCCAAATCTAGGTAATGCTAACAAAATATGTAGGGGTATCAACGAAGGCCGACAGTCAGCTCGTGAAGTCGATCTTTACCTTGAGCATTCAACTAGTCTTCCAGTTACTGGTGGTATCGTCAAGCGTACCGCTCAAGAGATTCTTGGCCGGGCGCCACCAGCTTCTATCCAGATCACTGCGGCTACGAACTAAGATCGGATACATTCAACTGTTCCGCGAGAGCGATGCGAAAATGAAAATTGGGTAAACTTGGCAGGGGGTCTTACGGGTGATACCAATGCGGTCACGGGAACTTCTCACTTGTATGGTGCTTTGAATTGATGATGACGCTAGCGGGTCTTTCTTGGGTATTGGGAGTTGGCGTATGCTCTTGATATTCATGCCACTGTAAATAGATAAGATGCAACGTACATACCAACATATTTATCTCCAGTGATCTGAACCTATGAAAAAGCCGCTATTTATTTTTAAATCCAGGAGTGATACGGCCATTCGGCTAGAGATTTAAAGCTCCAATTTGGGTGAGAGGTGTCAGGGCTCGAAGTCCCCTCGTGCACTCAGACATGCATACAGAAAATCTTCGGACTTGGAAATGAATCTTGATCACGAGGAAATGACTGGATTACCTGCTAAATATGATTGAGAAGACCGTATTTCGCACAGATGCTCAGGTACTCGGTCCATCGCACAGGAGAAATTGGGAACTTGATCCCGTTCAATTCTCCTCTTCTCATACTTCACTTGAAAGACTGTTCAGTGTCTCACAGGCTCTGAGACATTCACAGAGGTGGAACTCACCACAGTGAATATCGCTTGGAGTTATTTGATTTATCAAGTAGTGTGCTCGTAAGATATAGCTGTTTGTAATGGCTTACTTCATCTCTCCTGCGGAGAGGATGGCAAGAAAGTTTGGATCCCTATGATCTACCCAACAATACATTCAAACAAGGCTCTTCGTACAATGCAGCTACATATACTACTTGAAGGATGAAGACTCCCCTTTCCCTTCAGAGCTTGCGTTTGAAGGATGCTCGTCAACGGTCGTGATCCGTCCAACCCCGCCAACAACCTGTCCATCATGTTCCGCGGAAATGTCAGCAGGCACTGGAGGCCCGGTGAAATTCTTTCTGCCGCTAATGATATACCAGATAAGACTGATCATCGCAAACCCCATAAACACCACCGACGCATAATTCATCGACACTGGTGTGAGGTCCAGAATAGCAGTCGGCATACAAAACAACACAACCGCGAGCGCAATCCACATTATCGTGCATATATTGATGAAGAACCCAAATTTCCCCAATGAGAAGGTTGAGTGCTTGACAGCCTTCCGGCCACGCATAACAGACACCAAAATGGGGATGCCGTAAGACACCGAAAGACATATCGTGGCCACACCAGTGAAAGCGTTGAACGCTGATGTTGAGCCAAAGTAGATGCACCCCAGGATGCAATCTACGACGGTAGAGAGTACCAAGCCCCATAGCGGGATGTCGAAGCGCTTGTCAACTTTTGCCCAAAGACGAGAGCCGGGGATGGCTCCATCGCGAGCGAAGGCGTATGTGCAGCGGCTGGCTGCTGTTAAGGAGCCAACACCGGCGAAAAATAGAATGACTAGGATCAGGAATAGCAGCGCGAATCCTCCACCGGCTGATCCAGTGGCAGTCTTGAAAACCAGACCAATGGGCTGGCCGTTTGCGACGCTTAGAAGGAGGGAAACGTCTGGAAGGACGAAGAGAATTGGAATTAGGTAGACTGTAACAAGTCAGTGTTATTATTTGGAATGTAGAGATATAGTTGACGGGCTAGAAGTCTCAACTGATAGGAAAAGAGAAGGGAGGGAAGAAAGGAGCTGCTTACTGACGCCGGTAACTCCTGCGGCAGCAACGGAAAGAACCATGGCGCGTGGGACTTCTCGTTCGGGCATTTGTACCTCTTCACACATGGCCGCAACCATTCCATATCCGGTCAATGTATCTGTTGGTGTTAATAGGTGTACTGGGTGGAGGAACGAGATGAAGAGCTTACACGCTGCTTGAAGCAAACCCACGAACCATGCCCAACCTGATGGCCAGCCACTCGCGGAGGCGTCGAAATGAGTAAAAACAAATTCTGCATTTCGGCGATCATCCGACATAACCAAAACTGTTACAATGATAATGATCACTGATGCCCCGGTCCAGTAAATACAAACCTTGTTGATCAGGTCAAGATATTTGGCACCGAACACGTTGACCGAGAAAACAATTGCCATGACACCCCAAAACATAAGAACTGTTTGCCATGGAGAGGCAGCGAAGTCTTCATTCCAAAGAGTGATGGCGGATAATATCAACTGGGCACCTGAGAAATTGATACTTAAAGTGACAGTCCAGTTTCCCACCAGCCCTAGCCACCCATCCACCCAGCTCACTATAGGGGCATACTCTTTGGTCGAAAGCATAGCAGACCAGTAGTAGACACCACCAGCAGTTGGGAAAACAGCACAGATCTCGGCCAAAGAAGCTGCTATGCTGAGCGAGATTATAGAAACAAAAATCCAGCCATAAAGTACCGTAACTGACTGGCCATCTGTCAATGAATAAAACATGGTTGTAGACAGTCCGAACGGGACAGCCATGATGGCGAAAGACCTACCGGATATGTTAGAAAATACAAAATGACCGTGGCAATCTGAGGAGTAGTAACAAATATCTCATTCAGTCTAAGAACTCTGGATTACCCACTTGGGACGAGTTCTTTTTTCTCTCAACCTCCAACAACGCACACTTTGGAACCAAACTCACAAGCCTAAGATACTCATCATGCTCAGGGACCTAGGAAGTTCGCTTTTGTAGCCCATATTGGCCAAAGCAGCGTCCGGATTGCGCGCGCCATCATGAACGGAAGAAGCTCGAGCTGCCATGATTTCCAAGGTTCGTTGCGAAGACCGAGTGCTTCCTTTAGAAAGACTATAACTGTCTTGTTCCTCCACAACAAACACTAAAATTACTGGGCGTGAAGACGCAGACGCTGGGAGTAAAAATACAAGTTGAAGGAAGAGCTGACGCCGGCAGTAAGTCGCTACCTGTCGTGTTTCTATATATGATCATTACTTGGTGAAACATAAGATAACGGCTAACGTGTAAATTTCGGGAAGATAGACATGGTCTGGACTTGTGTCAAGTGCCAATGTCAGCGATTCCATAATTTCAAGAGACGCGTGCAGGGAAAAGCGGAGAAGTTAGAGTTTTGTCATAACGTAAGGTCTAAGAAACACGCGGACCAGTATTTGGTAAGTGTTGTCTTGGCGGCCGGTAACGGGCAGCAGATATCGATTGTTTCATGATCGATATCGAAATCTCATAAACATCGATATTGATATAACCGAAGAGATGGTTTGACTATTGAGGATGTACGTGTGTTTGCGATCAAGACGGCATTGACTAGACCGTATTTTCAGACCATCCGACAGAGGTGGGGCTGATTGAAAGCTGATCTGTTCCCGCGCTTACCTGGAGCCGTAAAATCCATATCGACTTTGTGCGGGAAATAATCCTATAAATGAGTTATAACTCGATTGGCCAATGCTTGTTGGAGACTGGCTCAGGGGTTCCGAGGGGGGAAATCACCCACTCGCTTTGAAATTGTGTGCCTAATTGGAACGATAAATCCTAAAGTCTTCTACAACTGCAGAAAGCCTTTTTAAATCTATTTTTCAAGCCAAGGGCTTGAAGCCATAAAAGAGTTCCAGGATAATTGCCATAGATGCAGGTAACAAGCGTCATGTCAAGACTGCCGAGGTGTCTTTTGCATGCCGAACAACGGGAGTTGCCATATCCTCTCTCTTCAAACTTGACAGCTCTTGATGGATTGGATGACTATCCGTGCTGAAGACAAGCAGCTTTGGACGCATATGCATACGCATGCACATACAATGCAGGTCTCATCTTATCTGATATCCTGCTCCTATCATGTGACTATCTCGCTTATCCTTGCCTGCAATAAAAATCCAAGGCTGGAAGTCGCCAGGGGTATTCAATGCGTGATCGCATCGCAGTACTCCCGTACTCCCTAATCGCCCGGCGCAACCAACGTCACGAGCTAAATTGCGAACTTGACACATCCCACGTTCATTTCCTGTTTCTTGCCTTTGCCTTGCCACCATGTCGTCTGCCGCAAATACCCAAGTAAATGGCCGTAGACCTTCTGCTGCCTCCCGAAGCACAGCGCCCTCAGTAATGACCATGAACGCCCATTTTGCTTCGGTGGGCGAAGCCCCAACCAAGGAGCAGTACGAGCATGGCATACAGGTTATCGACGAGGAGAAGGCCTTCACGTATGCAGCGCTTGCCCCCTGTCCTGCTTGTTTCTTACTGATAGATTGTTGAACAGGCCCAATTTGAACACCTACCTCCAAGTAGTTGGCGCAGCCCAGTCTGGCTTTAACTACCACCTTATTTCGGTTTTTGGATCGCAGTCTACGGGCAAATCCACATTGCTAAATAACCTGTTTGGGACGGAGTTTGGTGTTATGTCGGAAAGCGAGCGGCGGCAGACTACGAAGGGGATATGGATGTCCAAGAACAAGCGAGAGGGGGGCGCGGAATCCGAGAAGATGGCGGACAATATTCTAGTAATGGATGTGGAGGGAACCGACGGCCGAGAAAGAGGAGAGGACCAAGACTTTGAACGTAAAAGTGCCCTGTTCGCTTTGGCTACCAGTGAAGTTCTTATTGTCAACCTTTGGGAACATCAAGTTGGTTTATACCAAGGAGCAAATATGGGGCTACTTAAAACGGTATTCGAAGTCAATTTGCAGTTGTTCTTGAAAGACAGGCAGTAAGTTCTTGCACAATCCTACCCCTCGAAGCACCACTAAGTGTCTCAGATCGAATCCACGGTCACTCCTATTTTTCGTAATCCGGGATCACATCGGGGCAACCCCGCTAGCAAATCTCCGAAATACCCTCCTCCAAGATTTAACAAATATATGGTCCGGTCTCTCGAAACCCCCGGGCCTCGAGAAGTCGAAGATAGAGGATTACTTCGACTTTGCATTTGCCGCCTTACCACATAAGATTCTACAGCCAGAAAAGTTCGTAACGGAGGTTCAGAGGCTAGGAACAAGATTTAGGGCTGGACACCGAGCTGCAAAGCAACATGGTCTCCATACAGACCACGAGCTTGAGGGAGGCGTTTTCCTTCCGGAGTACCATAGGCGAATACCTGCGGATGGCTTCTCGGTTTACGCAGAGGGAATTTGGGATCAGATTGTCAATAACAAGGATCTGGATTTGCCAACACAACAGGAGCTATTGGCACAGTTTCGATGCGACGAAATTTCGCGAGAGGTATTAGAGGCTTTCGACACCACTATCCTGCCGCTAGAGGAGAGGCAAGCGGAAGGAGTCAGACTTGGGAAGCTGACGGTCTTGAAGGATCTGGGCGTTTCTGGAAAAGCAGCTCGCGTAAAGACGGTCAAGGCTTTCGAAACGGAAGCTAGTAGATATCATAAAGGAGTCTACGCCAGGAAGCGTGTCGAATTGGAAGGGAAGATCGATACACGACTAAAGGCATTGTACCAAGGTCAACTTTCCGCAGCGCACAAAACTGGAGTCGCATCATTCAGCGACGCCGTAGCTGGTGCTGTCAAGGCGGGCCAGAAGAAGGGGGCGTCTTACGAATTCGCCGACATTGTGGAACAAGAGAAACTAATTGCTTTGAAGCAATTCGAGACAGAAGCGAAGAGCCTGGCGATCGACGGTGTACCCTGGACCAACTTCAAACAACAATACAAGCTGTACGAGACGGACCTCGACGAGGTGAGTGCACAGCTACGAAAGGAAGAAATGAGACGGCTTGCGATTCGTGTAGAGAGATGGGTCAGGTCAAGATTAGGAGAATCTGTTGGTTTAGAGTTCAACAAGCTCGGATCCGGTCGAGGAGGCAGTGGCGCCCCAGAAACAGGAGAAAAGCCTGCAACCGAGAAGGACCTATGGGATAGGATATGGAATCTCTTCATAACCACAGTCAAAGAAGCTGAAACCCGCTTCATAGAGAGAGCCAAGAGTTTTGATGCGAGTCAAGATGAGATTGATGTTGGTTTGTGGCGATTGCGGCGAAAAAGCTGGGGAGTTTTGAGAGCAAAGGTTGACGAAGAGGTTATGGAAGGAAATATCCTTCTCAAGCTGCGCGAGAACTTCGAGGACAAGTTTCGATATGACGAGGCCGGTGTTCCAAGAATTTGGCGCCCAACTGATGATATCGAGGGCATGTATACGAAAGCCAAGGAGTCCACGCTCACCCTGATTCCCTTGCTCTCAAGATTCAGGCTCGCCGCGACGTATGCACCTCCCGATCTTCCAGAGTGGATAGGCAACGCACCTGCAAGTGTGGATTCAAAGGATGAAGAAGACTTGACCCCAATTGGTGGCGTCGACGAAGAAGAGGGCAAGAGTCTAGAAGAGGAGATGACCATTCTTAGCGAAGCTAAACGCCAGGATCTCGTTGTGAGGTTTAAGAAAACGGCCGACGGGGTATACGTTGAAGCAAAACGAAGCGCCATTGGTGGCGTTGCGCAAGTGCCTCTTTATTTCTACGGCTTGCTCCTTGCGCTGGGTTGGAACGAGATCGTTGCAGGTAAGTTTGCTCTCTTCCGCCTGTTCCACACATCTCTAACACGATTTGCAGTACTGCGCAACCCCGTTTACTTCATTTTCCTCATCCTGCTCGGTGTCGGCGCCTACGTAACTTACACGCTCAACCTTTGGGGTCCAATGCTGCGCATGGCCAACGCAGCCTCAACTCAAGCCGTCGAAATCGGCAAAGAGAAACTACGCGACTTTCTCGAAAACTCGGAAACTGGTCGACAGGCAATTGGCATGAAGGCGAAAGATGATAGTGATAGTATTAGTCTGAATACGCTGGATAGCAGGGGGAAGAGACAGGGAACTGAATTCGTAGATGAGGATGAGGATGATATCTAAGCAGACGATTAATGACGGGCCTTCTGTGTTGTACATTTGGGAATGGACAGAGAAGTTGTGTTGGACGGCATAGCGTCCACTGTTCGATGATTGGAGTACTGTGAAATTTATCGACAACGAACTCCTCCATTTCTGGTTCTACATTTGCCATCGAGTTTGAATGTTTGTCCCATGCTAATCTGAAACCTACCACGGTTTATCAGGTGAGCTTCGTATATGGATACGGCAAATTTGCCCTAGTGGGATATAAGCTGCATCAGGACAAGATGGATAGGTTAAATCTGTTTACTACAGCTTTTTTTCTTTGGCGTTTCTAGATCAGATCGCCACTGCCACTGCTAAGAATGGCCAAATGGCCCATAGGTTGAGAGTTGAGTCTCATGCCAACAAGTATACTTTGTGGAGCTGCACATTGTTAATAGCGCGCACTCAAGCGAGCCGGCGGCACCTACCCCTTTTGTCCTCAGATCTTCGCAAGCAACCTAGGCAAGGCTTATCCGAAGGCAGAGACTGAATCGCAGTGTACTTCATTCCATAATTACAAACACTCAGCCCTCAACACAAGTACTGCGTGGTGGTGTCTGTGTTTTGGTAATGTGGCAAGGGTAACGCGACAACATGCCCTCCACATGCTGTATCACATAGTACGCATGCGCCTGCGTTCAATTTATTTACCTCGTGTGCTCTCTTCGGTAGTCGATCTTCGATGGTAGCTTTCCTTCCCTCAAACTATCCTGCTCGGACTGATTGGTGGGTAGTCAAACTTCCCTGCATTTCGGTATCACTCGGTCTATCATGCGAGGCTGTTGTGCAATGCTATGTCTCTCACTTGTGCTGCTGACGGTTGTATCTGCAGGCTTCCGCCCCCTCCAGGCCGGCAATGAGTTGTCATAGTTGCGTGATTGTCAAGTGATGTGTACTTTGTTTGCTAAAAGCAAGGAATCGGCGAAGTTTCGTATTCTTCAAGAAGGTCGCGAAGTCGATATTCTTTTCTTTACTGTAGAATCCTTCTTCAATCACTGAGAGTTCAGTCTCGTTTCCCTTTCAGAAAGCTCATTGTTACTCCGAATTGCACTTCCTTCCATCGCCCACGTTTCGATATATTAGCAGCCCAGCTTGTATTCATTTCGTCCCAGCACAGAAAAAAATATGTCCCGACCCAACGAAGGACGAAAGAGGCGAGAAAGGCAATCAAAGCCTGCGAGAAGTTCTAAATCTCCATTTGACGTCGATAGATCAAAGTCTGGGTTCTACCCACATCCTCAGCCGTCCCAGTCAGTAAGAGAGAGTAACAGGCCGGTGGCAGGATATTCGGATGGTCGTACTGGCAAGGAAAGGAGAGCCTCTCGTGACCATGATCAAGAACCCACACGAAAGCGTCCCCGTGGTTGGAAGCTTTTTCGATCATCAACAACCCGCAGCAGAGGTCATGGCTCCACAGCGCCGCATTCGGGTGGAGAAGCACAGAGATCTTCCCGATCACAAATACCTCCTGCGGTTCCGACTGGGCCTGCAGATTATTTTCCGCAATTCGCCCCTGCACAACACGCCCCCGCGTCTTCTCTGCCGTACCAATCTGCCGGGACTTGGGATGCAACTACCACACGCCCCTCCTACAATCCAGCATATGCGAGTAATCCATGCTTCCACAACTCGGAAGCTGAAACCGCATCTCACAGCTCTGTATGGCCTATTGATGATCGATCCTCGTTCCCAATGCCGGGACTCGGCTTGAACGACGTTACTGTGCTTGGGCGAAACTTTCAAGATCTAAGCCTCAGTGGCACGTTTTCAACGCACAGAAATCAGCTGGATGATTACATGTTTGACTCACCAGTATCGTGGCCCCAGGCAACGGATTTGGACACAGAACCTGATTTTGATGACGTTGATATCGCTTGCTACTTTCGAGACCACGAATACTTGGCCGGAGGTTCGTTCAGGGATTGGAGCGAAAGAGAGTATTGCAGTAATGGGAGAGAAGCATCTATCTTGGCTGCTCTAGCACAGCACGGGAGAAGAGTTATAATCGGGTTTCAATCCATGGCAGCTTTGGACGAAGAAAACTATGATGGGCCCTCTGAATTATGGGCACCTAGGCCTATTCTACAACCCTTCTCCCCTCACAATGCCAAACTCTGTTTCGAAAAGGCAGCAAAGCAACTGGAGCTTTATAACGAGAAGTGGGCATCCGCCCACGCACCCACAGCAGCCTCTCCGCCTCCGAGTGTACCATGGCCATCAGGTGCCCCAAATTTCTCACGCGGAGACCTTTACAAAGAAGATGCCCAAACCAGTTCAGTACCACCCGAATACCTCCCGAAGTTCGTCGCACACCGATTTTTCTGCCACGCATTTGGTTTGCACCCCATCTGGGATGCTGAAGACGATGTCGACATGAGTTTTTGTCCTGTTGCAAGGGAACCGAAGCACACCACAGTGCACAAGCTAAAGGGGCTGAAGAACCAGTTGAAGCTGGAAAAGGTGAGATGGCATGAGGATAAAATGAAGGCGGTCTTTGGGGAGGATGCCGCGAATGATGAATGCGTGAAAGAAGTATGGGGCGTGGTGATTGGCTTGAAGAACAGGGTTGAGAGGGAGCTGGAGGAGCTTGGTGTTTGAAGTGAAGTGATGGGCACGGTATTTCCACGAGTTTTTCACACGGCGTCCGGGTCGCTACTTCAAATTGAGTTTGTATATCTTGTCTTGCGATGTCTCGAAGTTTTGAGGTGGTTGCGAATCATAGGCTAGAAGAAAAACAGTCGCTCGTTGCACTTGTTATTTGAGTTTCTTTGTTTCAGTGGTTTTCCCGCTTCGGGATCTACAGTTCCCAGAGCCAGAGAGCCGGGTGCGAATGTGGCACCTTGTGCACAGTCTTGGTGGGTAACGCCTGAAGATCGATTTGTAGTGGTACTATCAAAGACCTTGTCCGGAGAATACAGTTTTACTCTCATTAGTAGCGAGCCCCAATGGTTCACATTGTGTATCTGTATACGCACGCGAGCGAGAGAATATGTCTTCAACTTTATTGTTAAGCCTTTCTATCCAAGCTCAAGCATACGTACATTGAGATGAATGCTTTCTGGTATTTCCCCATGGCCAACCCAGACCAGGTCATCCCATTATATCAGTGTCCCCGTACATGCATCATCATGGATCCGGGCACCAGAGCCCCTACCGTTATCGTAGTTGCTTAGCTGCGCTACCCTTCCTTCCTTCTTTCCATTATTGTCGAACCCCAGATCCGATTACGGGGAAAACATAGAATATCCCTTTTGCAACGCTAATGCTCCCCCTTGCAGGCCCATGTTCTTAAGGTGCCATGGTACAAGAAAATCGAATTAAGCCTCCCGTGCCGATCTCAATGCGATAGTAAAAAGACAAAATAGAAAGCATAAGCCCCAGAGACCTATTCTATTGTAGACGTTTCCGCTTCCGGTCTTCTTCCCGCAAGTCTTCTTCGTGTTCTTCGTCCCTCTCAGCTGTTTCTGCTGGGTTTAAAATATGGGCCATGCTACCTCTCCGGGTAGGCGGTCCTGAATTATCTTTCAAAAAGCCTGAGGGTGTCTTATCTCGACCGCTGCCCCACGACCAGCTATTGAGATGCTCCGCCGTACTTCCGTTGGTGAATGGAGGTGTGGTAGGTCGTGAAGTATCTCGGCCTTGGGATGATGCGTTGGTGAGAGAATATGAGCTGAAACTGTCGCGGATACGTTGATCCTCGTTCATGGTGGTGGCATTTCTCTTAGGTGATGATGGCCATTGCGAAGATGACTGGCCAGATGCGAAAGGAGATGCATTTGCTTGCCAGCCTTGTACATTGCGGATATCAGCTGAAGTGTGGCGTCGTGGAAGGTTGGTTGGGGGTGATTGGACAGCTGCAAGTGGATGTGGTGGCGGAGGTGGGGGTGGCACCTGCGATCGAAGTGAGCTTGGCGAGGATTGTGCAGTATTGGCACCAATTGAGCCATATCTACGAGGGGTGATAGAGAGATGAGACGGAACAGGGGGTCGGTAGAAGTTTTGTCGGGGCGGTACGCCTAAAGTTGGTGCACGACGAGGGTCATCTTGTGGCATTTGCCTTGGGGAGACAGGCGCGCCGTCTAACGAGAGATTTGAAAAGTATGGTCGACTTCCCGAAAATGGAGGCTCCGGAGGTTCCTCCATTGATCTGATGATATCCACTTGGCGCTGGATCTCGGTCTGCATGTTTGTGACTGTGCTATAATTAGCAATCATGTAAACCCCTGTGCCAATAAATCTTACAGTTCTGATGGAGGGCTGTGTCCGGGTTGGGCACAAGTGACTGTACAGCTCTCGACATCTCGTGATTTAACTATTCATAGTAAGTCTCAAACTCATGTGGCCAATGCTGACAAGAATGCGTCTTACCTGAAGCGAACGAGATAGCGCATCCATAACGATTTGGTTCCGAACATGCAGGAATTGAGAATTATCTTCACTCCTTTGGAGTCGGGCATGCATGTCGTACAAAGTATGCTCGAGATTAGTTAATCTTGACTCAGTCGAGTCTTGCATTGCGTGTATTGGCTCCGCTGGAGTACCGGGTTGAGAGATGGGCGGCTTTGGTGCCGAATAGGAGTCTCGATGTACTAGGGCATGGCGGGATGCTCGACGTTTGATTTCCCTAAGACCAACGAGGTCTCCTCTTTTGAAATTACCATTGCCATGCTTGAACTCCCACAAGGGAGACTCGGGAGATCCAGTATGGAAAACGTCACTAACTAGCTGGACATCAGCAAAAGCACCCACGTAAGCGGAGCCGGTAATACAAACCTTTATGAAATCCGTACATATTTAACTGTCGTACAAATGATGAAATATTCGTGTGCTTGAAATATTGGCTGCAATATGTGAGCGAGTTTCTCGGTACTGAAGTGGACTCGACTTACGAAAGAACTTTTGAAAAATCATTGGATGGGGACATAACGAAGCTCTCGGCCGAATTTGACCAGGATATCAGATGTTGGATGCTTTGATCTTCTAACATGCTGTAGAATATTAGCCATTGTAGTTGCGTAGAAGCCCCGGAGAGAATACTTACTTGTACAATTTATGTATAAACGCGGTCTGTACGACTTTTGGCTGATGCGCGCCTGCCGCTGCTGCGGCGGCAGCATTTGGCCCTGCCAGACTGCCAGTATTAGGTTGGTCGCTCATTCCCATTCCCATTCCCATGCCCATATGTTGCTCGTGGACTCCGTTTGTCTCGTGGTCCGGGCTGGTTCGCGATGGGGGAGCCATCATCGCAGCGGGAGGGGTAACTTCCATTGGGTCTCCTTGAGACGGTGCAGAGGTCTGCAGAATTGGAGGCTGGAGAATAGGCACAGTTCGAGCTGTGGTCTGAGCTGTATCGGGCTCGTTCAAAAAGGGCCCCCGTTGCGCTCGCTGATCCGTAGGATCCATCTTGGCGTCACCTGCAGTCAGGATTAGCATTTCTTTGTACAATGGCATCGCCTAGACGTGAATGGCATGCGCGACGTAGCGGAAGGTCTGCTGGCGGAAGAACGAACCTCATTGCAGGCAGGTGGATGGATAGCGGCTTCAGAACGGCGATTTTGATGATAAGTGAAGCTCTCCTTTGTCCGATGCCACTGCTGCAGGTAGCCGTGTGCCACTCAGCCTCGCTGGTCCGCCGGGATTGGGCAATTGGGCAATTGGATAGGAATGAATGCGAATGCGACTGCGGCTGCGATTGCTGCGCTGCTGGAAGATCTCGGTGCGGGATACGTGGAGGCCGTGGAGGAGTTTTTGAGGTTGTCGTAACAGGAGCATTACCGGCGGCTCTTGATGTAATATTCGCACGGACACGAACAGCCTGGCCTGGGAGCAGCGCGAGAGCGAGTACCGTACACTTGCACAAGAGCGGAAGAATGATGGAGCTACACGATGAACTGGAAGGTTTTAGCCCCCCACTACCTCGATCCCGATTAGTGAGTGTCGCGACGGAGCCGGGAGCCTGTATGTGGGTGTGGAGGCTGACGCTGTATGCTACAGTTATGCTGAGCCCTGGAAAAAGGGGCTACCGCGCCTGCAACGCACGCGGTAGCGGTGGTACACCTGTGCGCGAACAGGCGGGCGCCGACTACTGGCTATGCAGTGTGATATTGCGATATTAATATTGTAAAGACAATGCTAAGGATATTACTATTGCTCTGAGGTTGTATGTCCTGCCCAAGCGGGCAAAAGTCAAGCTGATCCAGGGGGGTTGGGGGGTTTTAGGGGGCGAGCAGCAACCAGAGGACAGTTGAGGCCCTGCAGAGAGTACAATAAAGTGTGTGATTGGCACGAGTAAGAGTGAGAACAGTGAGTCCAGCTGAGTTGGCCCCGGCATCACCAGCTTCCAGCTTCCAGCTGCTCCCTCCTGACTCCACTCAATCCCCATATCCAAATCCATATCCAGATCCAGCTGCGTTCCGCAAATAACAGCTGACGGTGACGGTGGGGCCATGTCCGCTGGTTCCTGGATGAGGATGCGCGGATAAAGTTCGAGAAGGCGCAGAAGGCGCCGCAGAAGCTTCAAAAGGGGTGCGAGAGCAGCAACACTTGAGCGCCGGACATTAGAACCTTAGGCTTATGGGTGTGGAGATCTAAAGCAGAGCCAGAGAGGGCATTGACACGGCGCTGCCTTTCCGCTATCCTCTGTTTGCTCTCCAAACCCTGGCAATGGCAACCTCATCCTCAAATGCCTTCCTTCGCCTTCCAAGTCAAATTCCATACAGCCCGAGCCGGAGCTTCGTGCATGTGAAACATGTATTTCATACATTGCGTGCAGGGAAGTCTGCACTGCAGGGCCGGAGAGCCTCAACCCAGCTCCCTTTTCTCCTGCCGAGAATCCCAGGGTTTAGGCGGATCCCAATGATGCAGGAAGCTAAACTTGTAGGCAGACCCAACCTTACCTAGGTACTTTAGGTAGTACCGGGACTTCCAAGTTCCAAGCTCGAGGCCATAGGGAAAATGAACGCCGTGTGTTCCAATCAGTGTTCCACAATCTTTTGGTTTCTTGAAGCCTTCATGGTGCCACAACTTGTAAAGCCATGTTTCAGAGAAAGAGAAGGATTCGTAGCATCAGCCCCAGGCCTAGCCAAGAGTACACTGTTTGTAAAGTCATCTTATATTAAAGACCTTGCTGCCTGAGGCTACCATACGTACGACGGACCGGCTCCTCTTTGAGCCAGACCGTTGTGCGACTAGCATTGGCATGTACGGTAGGGCATCCAGACCGCGATAAATCACCCACAATCAGTGAAACAATCACCGGTACAGAAAAAGGAAGTTTTTCAGCATGTCATCATCCCTGGCTCAGCATCTTGATTCCCTCCGCTTGGAGGACGGCCGTTCTGACGTGCAGGCGCGAAGAGCAGAGTAGGTGAACTTCCTGATTATTGAATTGGATTGTTGGAGGATTTCTTATGGTGCAGGTCTAAAAAACTGTGCATGAAATTCACTCGAAATCAAAATGTCGAGTTAAAAACATTGTCTGTCCAGACTGCCCGAGCTCCGGCCCTTACAATGCTTTCCTTTCTACTATGTTCGTCTCGATTTTGTCGATTTGAAGGAATTTAAATGTGCCAAAAGTAGTGGAACATTGTTAAAGTACCAAACTCGGGTTTTTTGTTGGAAATCTTGATATTGAAGAGGCGATGTACACATGCGGTGGGGAACGCCTCGAGGTTTTAAGATAACCAAAAAAATATTTATGTATTTGTAATGGAGTTTATGATCTTCTTGATCACCTACTAAATACCATTCTTATAGACTAGAAAGCCTTGTCCAGGCGCTGACAGACAACGAAATCCGCCACCTTCGGCTCATTCTCAATGCCAAAACCTTCCAGAAAGATATATGCGGAAACCTGCCGAACGAGCTTCTACTCTCCGTTTCTCAACACCTGGAACTCGAAGATCTGACCAGAGCACTTTCAGTTTCCCGTCGATGGAACGAGGTCTTCTCCAGCCCTGATTTTTATCTCGGTGTTCTCAAGCAGCATTTCCTACCAATATGGCAGAGCCACACTCTCCTGGATATCCAGGAGCAGGAAGCCCGCAAAGATTCCTTGAAAGAGTGGCTACCAAATGTGATTATGAAGCGGATTAAGAGGCTGCGAGGTCGTTATCACTCGATGTCCACATACCACTACTCCTGGGATCTTCAGTGTCCATTGGCATTTTACGATCAGTTTGATTCCCCACAGTATTGCAATGGAAGGGTGGCTTTCAAAGTAGATGATGGCACTATCATGGTTAGAAACCTTCGGTGAGTATCTTCCTGCTGCTGTTTTCTTTATTCTTTCACACATTTCGGGCGTTCTGTAGATGTCTCACGGCTCCTGAGACATTAAAAATAACCACTTTCGTAACATTTTTCAAAAAAGCAACACTAACTTCCCGACTATCCAGTACGGAGCACGTGTCCGTTTTTACGGATGAAAATCGAGTACGCTTTTCGGAATGGAAGCTGTCGGAGGAATACCTCGTTGCTCAGATCGAGAATCCGTAAGTAACGTCTCGTCTTCAGGGCTATATAATGTCCCACCAGAGCTGGGAAATTCTGCTGACCACAAAGCAGAGTCGTTCTTCTGGCCTGGTCCCTGTCCCCAAGTCAATACGAAGAAGAGCCTTTTAAGGTCCGTTTGCCAACGAAAATCCGGTTAATATCAGTATATCGCAAACAAGTAGGGATCATCACAACTACAAACGAAACTTTAATGTGGCAAATCGGAAGTCAACTCAAATCTATTGACTTTCCCAGCGAGTCCAGTATGCCACCAGGGGAGAGTGCCAAAAAGCTTGGTGTGGCATTTCAACCTGAGAACGAACGCTCTTGTTTCGTTGTCTATATCGTCTCAACTACCATTCCAATTGAAGGCATTGGATACCGTAGTACAATTATGGTCCAAGAATAGTAACCAAGCCTTCTCTACGTCTCATTCCATCCCCGAAGCAAGCTTTATACTCATAGCTTTTATCATATAAATGTAATATAGTACTGACTCGTTGTAGCGTCGAGGGGAGTCCTGATTCTTACCATCGCTTCACCTTGGTTTCTGCAAAACCCGACGCGCATCTTCGCTACCAAGTTGTCGCCCTAGAAGACGGATCCATCGGCATCAAGATGTCTGACGAGGTCTTCTACATGCCTGGCAACACGAAGGAGCATATTCAAAAGCCTCTGCCGTTTCCACATCCTTGCAAACACCAATGGATCAACCTTGAAGCAGGGGACGATACGCTAGGGCTACTAATTGTGCTGAAATTTGACATCCGCAGGAAGACGTTCACTACAACTTCATACCACCTCCCTGATAATTATTCCCGGACCATATCCACGGTATTTCGTGTCGCTGTTCAGCTGGATGCGGCTCATATTTGGAGAGATCAAGCTCTTTTACCGGTCTATAGGAGTAAGAAAACTTCCATTTTCATTTTTTATATGCGCTTAAGAATATTCCACTACTTCTGGGACTTTTTTACACACATCAGTAAACGGCATCTATTGCCGATTTTGATACGGATCGGAAGTCCTGGATCCAAAAACACTCCTAGACGCTTTCCACTTATACCCCTTATAACCTCTTCAAGAATGTCTCACGATTTTTGATACATTTTTTCGCACTCTGAAAACGACCTTTTAGCTAATTGGCCACAGTCGATTCGACAACTAGTCAGTCAGCGCCCTCGAACGACCTAATTGCCATGTCAATCTCCAACTGCTCTGCAATGGCCCACAGCCCTGTCGACGTACCCTGGTACGGCAAAATAGGTTCTGAAGATCGCCAAAGATACAAAGTATCAGATAAATTCAAACTTGCAGCCTGCGGAACGGCCTTCTGCTGGATTGGCGGCACACAATTCGCCAAAGATGCACGTCTAGCCCTTGGTACGGACCTCTGGGACCAATCAGACGAGAGCAGGATGATGCGCGGGGACGATGATTTCGTAGTGCTATTTGGAGACCACGGGTACGTCGTCTGGTGCTTCGATGACAGTGTTGTTTTGCCAGCTCTGGGCTCTGATAGTGACGAGGGGTTGAGAACCGTGAGTCGTTTTGCTCCGCATCCTTTGGCGAAGAGGTGATTGTAAATGTCCCACTGGAAATGGGTGATTATGAGGCCGGGACAAAGGGGCATTTGATAGAAATCATGGTGGCAGTAGATGGGTCCTACAGGATACAACTAGCAAGGTAGACCGCACAATTCTAAGTCAAAGTTCTCAAATTCATATAATTGGCAAGTCTATGCCGCTGGAGCTCTAGAGAAGAAGAGCAACATGCATTGATACTAGAGAGAGAACCTGTGCCTCAAAGGCTCGACTAATAGGTTTGGTGGAGGACCACCGAGTAGGCAGGTGCGTACCCCCACATTCTCTTTCCCTGAACATGCTGAGGTGGCGGATGAAAGACTTTGTTGAGTTGGGGGCAAAATAGACCACCATTTGAAAGGAAAAAGAAAGATTAGACAATTCCATACTCCCGTCATATTACCTGACCTTCAATTCCCCGACTTCTGGGCTACTCATCAGAGTAACGTTACCCGTACAAGCCAACTGATTTAATGTCACAAGAATCTCCAAAGTAATCATGCCGAGTATATACGTGATACAAATGCGTGGAGACTGGCGAAATTTTGCCGTTACGGTATGCCACCCACTTTGTGGCTAACTTCATAATGCCTTGTCACACTTGGGAATAACTTCATATATGCTATATCACGCCACTTCATAGTGAGCTGCCATACTATAATACACTCAACTTGGGAGTAAATCTACACTATTCTTAATCGAAACCCCAAGAATAAGCTCAAATGTTGTTCGGTTTTAAATTTTCAACTATGAACGTGGACCAAACTGGCACCAAGATTGGACTTAGATACTATTAATCAAGTCTGCTAAAAAGTGCCCAGGTCCAAATTCAAGTCTGTTGAAAAGGCCTCAAAGTCGAGTTGGACTCAAACTTGGGAAGTCTCGATAACTACGCTCAAAAACATTGGCATTTCTAACAAGTGCGCTACTTTATCCATCAATGGTTATCCGGCGCATCCGGGATTTTATGCTATGGCCTGGCGTATCTGTCTCGTTTTGTTGCCAAGATGAGTGTTCCACAAGAGGTGGATGATTTAGGGACGTTAAATTAAGCATCACGAGCGCTGTGAGAATGTTGCAACAGAATAAAAAAGGCGAGTTTATGGTATAGCTTTTGGCATTAATTACGTTCCTGCTGGCTCAACTCACACTTCATAAGCGTCATGCAGAGTAGGTGGTATGAATGCGTCATTGAAGGTGGATGATTATTTGGGACATCAATGACTGGAACGAATTAACGGGAACATGGACATTCGGTGAAATGAGTCTATTCTAAAGCTTCTAGTGCTTGCCCACTTCATAAGTAATGAGCGTCATATCCACATGGCGATTCCATCCCACACTTCATAAAGCCATGATTTACTCTGGGCCCCATCCCTCAATAGCCTCGTCCACGCTCTTCCTGTATTGCTGCTGGGTGTGGCATTGCGCAAGGAAGACCTTGTACTTGATATCAAGCAACTTTTTCTCGCCTGCATTCTTGCCCGGTCTTGTCACTTTTCCAGGCTTGCTCATCCGGTCCATGATGTTCCACAAATCCTCTGTCTTGCCGTCCTTATCGGCACTGGCAGCTTTTGCGCCCAACATGGCCGCGCCGTGGACGACGGCTGCGTGTACGTATCGGGGAATTAGGACGGGCATATCGCAAGTGGTGGCCATCAGCTCCATAAGAATTCTGTTTTGACATTGCGAGCCGGACATGAAAATACTAGTAATGCTATGTCCAGACTCGTTCATCGTCTCAATAATCTGGCGGGTTTGCATGGCGATAAACTCCATGGTGGCGTAGTAGTAGGTTGCGAGGCCGTCCATGCTGCGGTCGTTGCTGAGACCAATGACCGAACCTTTCATGTTGGCATCCGCGATGGGAGAGCGGTTACCCCAAAGATCACCGTAGAAAAAGAAGTGGCGACCCAGATAAGAAATGGTTGGTGCCCTCTCCTTCTCCTTCATTTCTTCCAGGTGGGAGTTTAGGTAGTCGTAGATGCTGGTATTGAAAGACTCGGCCATAGACATGGTCTCGTTGTATGCGGGGTGCGTCTCGAGAACGTGCTTAAGAAGCTCTCCAGTGGCGGATTGACCACCCTCTGCCATCCAGTAGTTTGGCAGGAGTACATCTCTGTACGGTCCCCAAACACCGTCGACAAAGACAGGCTCCTTGGACATAGCCAAATGACAGGTGGATGTTCCGGCAACGGCAGCGAGTCTACTAAACGCCTGGGAGATGTCGTTCTTGGGGTGGCCAGCATCGAGCTGTTCAGCACCCAAGTGGACCTTCGCTCCAACAGTACCAACCCATCCAGCATAGGCATCGATGACACCGCTTCCTACAGCGATACCAGTGGGAAGGCCAAGCTGGTTGGAGGCTTTCTCGCTGAGAGTTCCAACTAACTCTCCAGCACTGAAGTATTTGCCGTTCTACAGAAAAATTAGCATCGTGTCTAAGTTGCAAAATATATCATGATGAAAAGGCTTACTACTCCGTCGACTCCTCCCATACGAAGAAAGTTGTCCTTCACAAGGTCTCCCAATCCAATTGCCTCGTAGAAATCTTCCTGCCATCCCTTGACGCTTCCATCGACGCCAACTGGGACAAATCCTTGCTTACAGACCGTGCTGCAGAAACTTCTGTTCTCGTTTCCAGTAGCCAAATGGGTCAACGCATCTGCCAGATCGTAGAACTTGCAATGGGCAAACTGCTCTGGTGTCATATGGTTCTTCAACCAAAGGACCTTGGGGATCTCCATCTCAATGCTCATCTTGCCTCCAACATACCGCAGAAGGTTATGGTCAGTGGCATTGATCTTCGCAGTCTCCTCAATTGGTCTGTGATCGAGCCATAGAATGACATTGCGGTCGTTTCCATCGTTGCTAAAGTCTGGGCCAGTAACTGGCATAGGCTCATCGGTATCGTGGGAAAAGACAGCCAGAGAGCAAGTGGCATCAAAGCCAATACCACGGACAGTATTGGGATCTATGTTGTGCTGGTCTAGTGCTCGGTGTACACACTTGCAGATGCATCGCCAGATATCGGTTGTCGACTGCTCGTAATAGCCTTGCTCGGGTTGCCAAAGGCCAATGTTTTCGGTGGCCACTATTGTAAAGTCAATTTGTATCTTCCAGAAGCGGCAGCGGATCCGCAGACTTACGGGCTTTAATGTCTCCGGAGGCGTCGATAATACAAGCTCTCGCGCTCCCAGTGCCGACATCGATGCCGATATAGTGGTCGATGTGTGGGTTTAGGTCATTGTGAGGGCTAGTCATGGTCAAATTGGGATTTCGGGGAGGCAGAAAAATGGCAGGTTGGACTCACTCCATAGAGGCCTGCCTCGAGGGCTTCCTGAAGTTTTGTCGAAAGGGGAGTGAGTGCGCCATGTTGTGTGACTGGGTCTTGTTCCTGTGCCTGCGTGTGTGTGTGTGACCGGACAGGAGCTCCTGTTTTCTTTTGCTTCGGGTCAGCTGGAACACAAAAAGCAACGCCTCAATTGGTGCCGTGCTGTGTGGGATTTGCGTTGATGTCTGTGGTTTGCGGTCGACGCAAGGGTTGCGAGGCGGGGTAGAGCAGACGGGAGGACGAGGAGGGGTAGTGGAATGACAAAAAATGGTAATGCTTGAAAATTGCTTACAGTAGAGGTCTGGAATCCCGAAGCTGTGGTGTAGCGAGCCTGGCTGCAGCGGTATGGAGTCACAGACTGGAAGAAGGATTGATCTGGGTTTAGATTGAATCCGGTCGGAGGTCGGAGTATTGCACAATGTAAATATTGAGGTTGAGGTTGAGGTTGAGGTTGAGGTTGATGATGAAGATGAAGATGAGGATTATTTTAAAAGAGAAGAGCAGAGTTTTGTCCGGAGATCAGATCATCTAACCCCCTCGCTCTTGCCCTCGCCCCTCCCATCACCATCACCCCTCCTGCACCTAGCTTTCTAGCTTCCTGATGCACGAAGTTTAGATACGACCCCTCGGCCCCCCCACGTCACTACCCCCACAATTGCTCCCCTCCCCTCCGCTTTTCGCAACTTGGACACTGAGCTCAACGAATTGGGACGTGCCCGGCCTCGTGCATCAATCAACGGAAACTACACCGCCGGCATACTTTCTCCCCCAATCCTTCTTCTGGTGACAATCAACATTATGTGAAGGGGCTTGACGAAGCCTAGCAGTTTTCTTTTAGGGGACCTTTTGGGGTTTTCATTGCAGCTACGGAACACAGATGGCTAGGACATGGGGGTTTGGGGGGAACACTTTAAAAGTTTCAGGGGGTGATTTGACATCGGACATATCGCAGCATCATGTTAAGACGTGAAGGTCACCCGAGCCCGATCCTAGCACTTGAATGCAGCTCACTGAGTAACTCAGCTGCAGCCCGTTTTGGCTCTTGGCTGTGCGTAAAATTGGTGGATCTTCGTGCTGTTGTACATACATCTCTTCTAACCCATCTTCGTCTACTTCCATAATTTCCCAAGACTGACCTCCTTGTCGTCGTGCTTGTTCAGCACCTTCGCCGTAGCCAGATCGAAGTCTTCTTGCGTAACGTGCACCCGTCTCTCTCTCAACGCGAACATGCCAGCCTCCGTGCATACACCCTTCAACTCGGCTCCTGAGCATCCATTCATCTTCTCTGCAATTTTCGTCAAGTTGATACCTCTAGTCAAGTTCATGCTCCTGCTGTGAATTCGGAGAATATCTGCTCTGGCCTCGACTGTTGGCGGTGGGAACTCGATCTTTCGGTCGATACGTCCGGGTCGTAGAAGCGCGGGATCCAATATATCTAGACGATTCGTAGCCATGATGACTTTGATGTTCTTTGTAGGTTCGAATCCGTCCAGTTGATTCAGCAATTCCAGCATAGTTCTTTGCACCTCAGAATCACCCCCAGACGATCCTTCCACACGAGATGAACCGATAGAATCGATTTCATCCATGAAAATAATAGATGGCGCATGCTCTCGTGCCATAACGAACAGCTCGCGAACCATTCTTGAACCCTCTCCAATATACTTCTGTACCAACTCGGAACCTGACACTCTAATAAACTTGCAGTCTGTGTGATGTGCTACTGCTCTTGCCAACAATGTCTTTCCTGTTCCTGGCGGGCCGTAGAGAAGAACGCCTTTTGGCTGCGCTATGCCTAGAGATTCAAATAGCTCGGGGTGCTTGAGACCGAGCTCGATAACCTCCTTGATCTCCTTAATCTGTTGATCCAGTCCACCAATCATATCGTATGTGCTGTCCGGCACCTTCTCGACCATCATGAGAGAAACTAGAGGGTCGACCGAGGATGGGAGCATCTTTTCGAGCTTATAGGAATCGGAGAGGAGGGTGACTCGCTTTCCAACGGTAAGCTTGGAGATATCGACGTTATCGGAAATATCAACGACTGCATTAGGGTTAGATATGAGAACCAAGACAGTGGGTGCTTTCCTCACCATATTTTCCCTCTGGATGAACCTTGACCAAAACCTTCTTGGTGCCCATAACCTTCACAACCTCACCGACATATGATCCGGGCTGCTGCAATAACCCCAGCTCTTCTCGCAGTAGTCGCACTATCATGAATTAGCCAGATAGGAGAGCGTAGGATGCAGCGGCTAATACCTCTGGAGTTGTAGTCGTTTCTTTGAGCTTCCAGTCTCCGGAGAACAGCTTGGCCCTGGATGATCTCGAGCTTCATGCCCTCGATCTTGTTGTGGAAGAAGCTGTCGAGCGCCATGATAGAAGAGTGTGGGTGTAATGCGGATGGGGAATCCGGATTGGTGGGAGAAGGGGGAAGGGTTGGATGTTGAGTCGGAGTTGATGTTGATATGGAGGTATATTGTTGCCGCTCAAGCTTCAGGCACGGAAGCGCAACGCGTTTGACGAGGCTGATGGGGGCCTCACGTGATAGCCACTACGGTTGCCCAGTCATGAGCATGTCGCTCTTACAAGGATTCAAAAGGTAACTTCCCCGGGGCCGATTCACAAGCCAGCGGCAGCGAACGGCAGGCGCGATTCTTGGCCAAACGGGTGATGATTGCCAACTGACTTGTTCGCGTGGCTATCCCTTCCTCGTTGTTGTGTATCTTGCAGAGCAGCAGAAACCCCCGCCTCCCACTCTTTAATAAAATCCCGAAATCAACCCCAAGAAAGATTGCCGCTTCTTCTTCAGCGTCGCGAATGCCTTCTGCAAACCCTCCTGTCCTTTCCGCCGTCTGCACGCCGCGCTCCCGCATCAACACGAACACCAGCACCAGCATGAATAGTTTCTCGTAGTGCGCCGGAATAACGTACTGCTTTCAACAACCCCACCGAGCTCCCGGCCACTGATGCCTCTGGGCCTACTACTACGGGTACGCCGTTAAAGCCTGCGAAGAAACCATGGCTTCAGGTACAGATAACAACAGAAGCCCCTCGAGGGAACCAGAGAACAACACTGCCAACATGTCTGTTCCCACGTCTCCCACGGATACCAGACATCCTCTGGCTACCGTGGAAACTATCTCCCAGATGCAGGATGGTCTTTCGGAGAGTTACCAATCTACAGATACTGTTCGACACAGACCAGAATTCATGTCTTATGGTAGGTACCATTTTTAAAATGTCTCAGAATAGGATCATACTTTGCAATCAAATACTAACATCTCTCGAAGGCTCAGTACAAGCCAACTCTCAACCGGTTCCCGAACACCGAACCAGCGAAACTTCCCAGGCAGGCAACTCACAAAGTATGGAATCATCTCGGTCGACCCTCCAACCCATAAGATCCCCGATGCTGGGCCCAGAACGAGGACGCGGCGGCCAGCGACCCAAGAAGCCCGCAATGCCTCGTCGAGCTTCATCGAATGTACAAGCGCCCCATCGCGGTCAAGAATTCTCGGTGGATGATGATGTGACGGAAATGGAGGGCGACTTAGTCCGGCAAGCTGCTACTTCTGGTTTTGGAACCATTAGACATCCGCCATCAACCATCAGGCGCCGTCCAAACCCTCTACCACCAATCCTACCTAGAGTAAACTCGTCGCGCGAGGAAGAGGCCGATGCGGAGGCGGAAGAAGAGAGGGCAAGCTTGATAGGCGATGCTGCTCGTGAAGAACCTATAACAGAATCCCCCGAAGAAGGAATTGACCAGGAGGTGGACGAGGAAACTCCAGACGATGAAGATGATGACTTGAGTGATGCCGAGAGCTTTACACTAAAAGATCGCCAGCAAGCAATTAACGAGACACATCCATTTGGTATCCGTATCTGGAAACCTGCGCTTTACAAAAAAAATCGATCCGTCCAGAAAACTGCGGAAGGAGATATCCACTCTTCGCCTGGCGGCAGAGTGAATACTTGGTTATTATTCTTCAATCTTGTCTGGACCCTCTGCTTCGGATGGTGGCTTGGCCTCGTAGCATTAGCTGGCGCGGTTGTATGCTTCATCTTTGGCGCTGCTCCAAGCGCAGTCGAGTATGGCCAAGTTCTGTGGGGTCTTGCTTGCTACCTATTCTACCCCTTTGGCAAGTTCGTCCGACTAGAACAAGACGAAGCATATGCCCATGAAGATGAAGGCGAAGGGCGAAGCATCACGGAATATGAGCAATGGCAAAGCGGTGACATCGAGGATGGGCGTCTGTTTTTCGGTCCTCATGGAAATCGCTCGATAGTCGGGAGATCGAGGAGGAGTATCGACTCTTTTGCCAGCGAGACTGAAAGCCTTCTTGGCCGTTCTCGGCGTGGTATCCCTCGGGAAAACTCCGAACGCGCTTTTAAGAGAAGACTCTTCGGCCGTGGTCAATGGAACACAGGCCGTATCATCTTCTTCCTATTCTTTTATGGACTAATCACGCCGCTTTTGTTCCTCGTGTCCGGGATCTGCTGGTTCCTCGTGTTTACGATTCCCATGGGAAAGGTCACCCTGCTCTTGTTCTATCACCTCCGGAGACACCCGTTGGCCTTGTCTTTTGAATCCGATACCGACTACTCTCGAGGAGCAAATATTCCCAATTCTTCTATTCTGCTTTGCACATATCGTGCAGTGGGCTCGAAGTACTGGAAGTATACGATAGATGGCACCAACATATTTCTCATCAACTTGATGGGAGTTGTGCTATTCGTCATTTTAGATTACTGGGTGCTCGTCGAGGGGTTTGGGTTGAAACTCTCAATTACACACCCAGCATTTCTATTCGTGGCCGCCTTATTGTCTATTATTCCACTTGCCTACTTTATCGGCCAAGCTGTAGCATCGATCTCAGCACAGTCTTCCATGGGTCTTGGGGCTGCTATCAACGCCTTCTTTTCGACACTGGTCGAGGTTTTTCTCTACTGCGTAGCTCTGAACCAAGGGAAGGGGCAACTTGTCGAAGGAAGCATTATCGGCAGTATTTTTGCTGGAATACTCTTCCTTCCCGGCCTGTCAATGTGCTTCGGTGCCATAAAGCGGAAGACGCAAAGATTCAACGTCAAATCCGCTGGTGTAACATCTACCATGCTCCTTTTTGCAGTCATTGCAGCCTTTGGACCTACATTGTTCTATCAGATTTACGGCACCGTAAGTCAGCTCAGGTTTACCGTTCTATCCCCTTTACTGACAATTTATCTAGCACGAACTTAATTGCCTAACCTGCATTGATACTCACGACGACTCCTCGGGTAGTCGTGACTGTCAACGATGCTATTTCTCTCAGGTGCCTGCTTTAAATGATCGCTTTTATCTGGAGGCTGTGCGCCCGTACACTTACTTCGCTGCCGTCCTACTCTTCCTCTCATACATAATTGGACTATGGTTCACCCTACGCACCCATGCTGCAGTGATATGGAATAATGAGGTGGACGAGAAGCGCAATCTAGAATCCCAACATCTGTCTGCTTCCCAGCAACCACTGAGCGGTTCACCTCATGGCCGATTGCAAAGGCACGGCAGCACACAGAATAGCGCCAGCGAGGCTGTGCGAGGAGCAGAGATCCGCGACTCCCAGCTTTACAAGCGCATTTTAGGACAGTCATTAAAGCAAGTTGGCCTTAGCCCGAAGGAAGATGGGAACAAGACTTATTTTCCTGCGGAATCTCAAGGGCCCAATGGCTCGACCCAAACGCCCCATCTCCCGCCTCCGAAAAGCAGCGGTGGAGAAAGTTCAAGATCTGTGCAAATCCCTGGCCTTTCGGAAGCGGAAAATACAAATCTTGTGAGAGAAGTCGCAGAAATGGCCGCAACAGCAGCGACTATTGCCGCACGAGACGCTGTTCGAGCTCCTAGGAGGACCTCGGCAGCTGCTACTCATAAACCAATAAAACCTACTGTCGTTCACGAGCCCGAGGGAGCAGCAGCTGTTACAGAAGCCCATGGAGCAGCTGGAGGCGGACATGATGCACCCAACTGGAGCAGAACGAAGAGTGCGGTCATTCTCTGCGGCGCTACCATTCTATACGCTCTGATCGCCGAAATCCTGGTCAACACCGTGGACGTAGTCTTGAAGAACGTGGCTATCGACGAGAAATTCCTTGGTATTACATTGTTTGCACTGGTTCCAAATACCACCGAGTTTTTGGTAAATCTCACCTTTGTAAACAGCTTTTGACAAATCTAACCTGTCGTAGAATGCCATTTCTTTCGCTATGAACGGTAACATCGCACTTTCCATGGAGATCGGATCCGCGTATGCGCTTCAGGTGTGCCTGCTTCAGATACCCGCATTGGTATTGTTCAGTGCGATTACTGGACAATGGCTTGAAGGGTCTGATGCTGTAGACCGAACATTCAGCCTCATCTTCCCTCAATGGGATATGGTGACGGTCATCCTCTGCGTTTTCCTTCTCAGTTACATGTACGGCGAAGGGAAGAGCAACTATTTCAAGGGATCAATCCTTCTCCTAAGCTACTTGGTTGTCATCGTCGGGTTCTGGTTCTCTGGGATGACGGACCTCGAGGACATGGGAATAAATAGATTCGACATTATGCAAGCTGGCGGTAGCTTTAAGACCATTGGGAGGAAGTCGTCGGGCATTGCTTTCCAGCAGTAGAGCCAGATAGAGCGTGCTTCGACAGCTATTTTTTTTTGTTTATTTTCAGAATTGAGCGCAGGCGTTTTAAGGATGGACAAGTTCCTTTAATTGTAGATATGATACCAGTTGCTGGACAGTTTCCGCCCGTTTGCAGAGAGTAATGAGGAAGGAGCCATGTGTATAATAGTGAGCCAGAGTCCAATGGTTGGACAAATAAATACGATTGCCCATGCATGCTAGTGCTTATGTTCGTTTCCTGCTGACATGCTCACGCATGCGTGCATTTAAGCTTATTTTAAATCCTAGTATCCTTCCCAAAATGGACGTCCCAGGCATCGATTACCCTGGTATCAGGACGTTGCATTGCATTTATAATATATCTCGGGGATAGATGTAAACGCCGATTCTGCGTTGATGTGGGGCGCGGCACATCTGTTGACGGCTATGACGTGCCAGACTCATAAAGTCATATCATTGCATTTGTACTTCTTCCATCATACTATCTTCACCTCGCCCAAAATCAGAACACATTCCAGAAATTCAACAATCAATATTACATTACACAATGAAGGTCTTTCTAAGTGGTACGTAGCACTCAATGGCAATGCACATGCCAGTACCCCGCACTGCGTATTACCCCACCATTGTACACAAAAAACTGATCAAACCTGCAGGAGGAAGTGGTTTTATCGCCGCTCATGTTATCGACATTCTGCTGGAGCATGGCCACACCGTAATTACCAGTGTACGATCCGAAGAAAAGGCCGCCAAGATCAAGGAAGCCCACCCCAACGTTCCCGCCTCCAAGCTCGACTTCCGCATCGTCAAAGACATTGCCCAAGAAGGCGCATTCGATGAAGCCGTCAAGATCGACGGCCTCGATGCCGTGATCCACACCGCCTCGCCCTTCCACTTCAACGTCACCGACACCAAGAAAGACCTGCTGGACCCAGCCATCATCGGCACCACGGGCATCCTGAAGGCCATCAAGAAGAACGCCCCCAGCGTCAAGCGCGTCGTCATCACCTCCTCCTTCGCCAGCATCGTCAACGCCAGCAAGGGCAACAGCTGGACGGAGCACACCTACAGCGAAGCAGACTGGAACCCCATTACTGAGCAAGAAGCCGTTCAAAACCCCAGCAACGGCTACCGCGCCTCCAAGACCTTTGCTGAGAAGGCAGCATGGGACTTCGTCGAGAAGGAGAAGCCCAACTTCACCCTCAGCACTATGTGCCCACCCCTAGTCATCGGCCCTATCGTGCACTACCTGAACAGCCTCGACAGCCTCAACACGTCCAACCAACGCACGGCTAACCTCATGACGGGAAAGAACAAGGACGAGATCGCGGAGACTGGAACCTTCCTCTGGGTCGACGTCCGCGACCTCGCGCTTGCGCACGTCAAGGCGCTCGAGGTCGAGGAGGCGGCGGATAAGCGCTTTTTCATCACTGCGGGCTATTTCTCCAACAAGGAGATCGCAGAGATTATCCGCAAGAACTTCCCTGCGCTCGAGAAGGAGTTGCCGGGCAAGGATGTCAAGGGTGGGGATTATCCCAAGGAGGGGGTGTACAAATATGATAACTCGAGGACGGTTGAGGTGCTCGGTATTAAGTTTAGGAGTTTGGAGGAGAGTGTGGTTGATTTGGTGAAGAGCTTGCAGGCTGTTGGTGCTTGAGGGTGGAGGAGATGTGGGATGGTTGTATGAAGTTGATGAAAATGAACATAGATTAGATCTCCTAAAAACATAAATTGTTGGCTGCATTTCACCAAGGTCTCGTAAATCATGATATAGCTAATTACTAATTCATTGAAAATCAAAATGTTACCGTGAATATCGTTTGAATTCTAGAAGTTCATAAACATAATGTAAATGGATCTACTATGCCATGATTCCCACTGCAAGAACCACGTATCTACAAATCTCAAGCCGTCTGCTACGCCAAAGATCGAAATGCAATGACTGCCTTTTAAATCCAGGATCCTTTCATAAAAGCCCCGCCCCCTCGGAAGCCCCCACCTTTTTGAGACCAAACACCAAATATGATACAACCAAATAGCAAAAAAAAATTAACCCCGCCTATCCCCATCAGTTTTCAACCGGTACGTATCCTGCAACCCTGGGAAAGCCTTATGAAAACTAGGGCCTAGACTCCAGTTCTCTAGGCGGCGCAAATGTCGCTCGAAGACAGGATTAATAATTAGTTCTTCGCTCTCGGGACTGCTCAGAAGCGCGTCGGTAGGCTCGTATGGCCAATTCACATTTATAGTGGTTGTAAACGGTATAAAAAAGTTGTCGAAGAGGTACTCGTGCGGATTATAGTCCCGCACTAGACGGTCTCGCATCTTGGGGAACGGAAGATGGTCTATCCACGCTGGGTGTGCGGTGAAGATTTGCGAAGGGCGCGGAGTCGCCCAATCCGGCAGGCGATCATAGTTTTCCCGGGTAGGGGAGATTTGCCAGCGCATTACGAGGAACATAAGATAGAGGACTGCGACCTTTTCTGGTAGGGTGTCAAGATCTGGAAACGTAGCTAGGATGTCGGTAAAAACTTTTGAAAGTGGGTGAGATTGCGCGCTGGGATTCAGAAGGGAGGAGACGCTGGGGTAGGCGGGCCCTACGAGCTTCGGTGTCTCCATGCCATCAGCATGCAACTTTTGACGCTCGTGAAGAAAATCAAGGAGGAGACTGTCTAATGGGCATGTTGGGCTTCCGTTCCTAATTGGGGCAGCATGTCCCATCATGTCAACGCCAGGAGGATTGCAGTTGCCATGACTGCTTACAGAATTACTCCTGTGGTGTGTTGGACTTCCTGTGTCTGGCGTCTGAGCTGAATGCTGAGTATTTGTCGATTCCTGAGTCCCATTTAAACCGTTTGTAATCTTATTGAACCGCTGAGTCCCATCAAGAAGGAACTCAAGACCCAATCTCTCGGGCCCCAAATCTAGGTTATGTGCCATATCCCGCCTTTGCTGGTTCAACTGCTGTGTCTGCGCACTTTGGGCCTGCGCATGGACCATTGGCGCATTTGGTGCTGGCCATGAGGCACAAGCTCCAGCTGGAGAAACAGCACTATTTGGGGTTGATCGATGTGAAGAGCCGGGTCGATTGGGGACATATGGTGGTGCCGGAGCAGTATAACTGGGGGCTTCAAGAGCTATTTGCGAATTAGTAAACTGTCAAAAGAAGAAGGACTATAATATGCAGTAAATCCAATACTAACGGTGTTGCCCTAGAACTGGCTGGATTAGAGAGAGCACGGAAGACAGCCGCTTCTTGATATCGGCATTCTCTGCCTCGACAAGCTCCTTTTGCCTGAGAACATGTTGCAGCTCCTGATACGGCTGCTGCGACGTCAATTCGCGAATCTGGCGCTCAAGGTTCTCAATCTGGTTCTTGGTACGTTCGCGGATAGCTCGCTGGGCCTCGCGGTCGTTTGCGCGCTTCTTCGCAAGCTGATCGGGCGTCAGATTGGCCACGCCCCTGGAGGAGTTGCCGCCAGTGCGCCGCTTCTTGGAATCCAAATTATTGGCATCGGTGGGCGAATTGGTTGCTTCTTCAGAGAGATCTCGATCTCGTTTGGGCGGCTGTGGTGGTTGGACTGGGAGGTGGTCCTGTGCCTCGGAGGGCATAGCTGCGCGTAGCCGTCACTGCACCGGGATGGGATTGGATTATAGCACTGCACTATACTGGCAGACCCAAGTCCTGGGCCTGGGGCTGTGCAGCAGCTGCGGAAGGGATTAGGGGTGGCTCGATTTCGATTTCGATGAGGGGTTGGGGTTGGGGTTGAGTGTTGGTCATGTATGTAAGAAAGTCGGGCCAGCAACGAGTCATGCAGTGGGAGAGGGAAGTGAAATATGAAGATGAAGGCAGAGTTGAAGTAGTAATGTAGTAATAACGGGTAACGAGTACGAGCAACGACGTTCGAACTGCTCTCGACTCTCGTAGTTAAATCTCCGTTCAATCGTCAGAACTCTAAACCATGCTGCAGCCGCCGGTAGCGCTCTGCAGTGCTGCACCTTACTGCTCTAGCTGGAAGACCTCAGGGCTTCTGGCCCCCGCTCCACAATTTAAGGTGCAAGCCGTAGCTTTGCCTTGTCTCGCTGTCAATCAAACCTGACTCGGGGAAAGTGAGGGGTGCATCCCTTCGCGGGGTCAAACACCGGACAAGATGAGAAGGGGTGGAAGCTTGACTCGTTGCCGCATCAATTGGGAAATCAAACCACTACATGTTCCATTTCGAGCAAAGTTTAGGGGAACTGCACAACACGAGAAACCTACCGCGGTTCTGAATACTCAATGGAAATTGCAAAGCTATACATACTTCTTATGCGAATCTTAAGCTTTTCAAGTCCTCAATGGTCCTGAAACCTTGTACACCCAAGCACCACATTAACCGTCTGCCGATTAGCTTCAGAGATGAAGGTATTAGTGATCTAAACCATCCTAAAGTATCTGCACGAATATTCACAGGCACTCCTCGCCTGTAATTAGAGGTATCTTTATCATAGGTTAACTACCGCTTTTATGGACCCTGCGCCCTGCTTCTATAATACATTGCTTTCATTACTCCTCAACTCTCCTCAACGTCCCTCTATTCCGATTGAGCCCTCGCCAACGCCTCATGCAGATGCGCAGGGAACCGATATCTCAACTGGCTGGTGTAAGTCGTCAAGTCCATGTTCTTTTGTCTGATGTCCTCAATCAAGAGATCGTTGGCATGTGGGTTCGCGGTGAATCTAGCCTGCGCAAGCTCACTGCGCATACCGTTGAGGCATGAAATAGCCCACATGATGAGAGTGGGTACTGTACTGGCGACCGCCTGGGGTAGAGAGGCGAACTTCGTGGCGTAGCGTCGGATGTTGGTTGCACTTCCCTTAGAGTCAAGAGGGATAATGTCGAGGCCTCTCAATTCCTACAGGAGACAAGAGTCAGTAATAAACAGCGGGATAGGGATAGGCAGACTTACATCCATAGCTGCCGCCCAGCTTCTACTCTCTACTATTTGTTTTATTTCAGCCATCTTCACCAGAGCTTGGCAGGCAAGCTTCGTGGAGGCTTTGATCTTGTCAAGGAACACCCTACTCGACCCATAAATCCGAGCCATAGCATTCGTAAGTTCCAATGGATCGTCAATAGATACAAGACTAAGACTAGCCTGTGGCGCATTGGGATTTTCGCTAGGCTTCAGAGGCTGCAGCCGGATGGAATCCTGGCCTAGGGGCGTGGAAATATGTTCGCCGAGTGATCGATTCGCAATGACCATGACATTGTCGTACTCTCCAGCAAGATGGTAAAGTAATATCGCATCTGTCGTTCGGCTGTTGTCGTCAGCAGCACTGGCAGCCTGTATGGTAATCGTTCTCATGAAATCGTCCGTTTCGCTCAAAGCGATAAGCTTCATGCGCTCCTCAATCAACCCTTTGACGCGTTGTCCATTGGACTGAACGTCCCCTAGGAGTAAAGCAAACTCTCTGCTTTCGAGAACTAGTTCCCGTAGCGCATCATGGCATATGGTGACTTGATTTCTACCTCCTTGACCAGGTAGATCTTCGTTGAGGCATATGAGAACAAGGTAGTCCACAGCGGCACTGACGTTCGCGGCTCTGAAATCACGAGTATAGTAACCCACCATGCGACAGAAGTTGACTTGCGGGTTTTGTCTGGTCGTCCAACTGAGTAGATCCTCTCCTGCTGTATTTGGATCTGAAGCGCGCAGAAGGCCGTAGAATTCTAGCGCAGTTGCCAAATGCACTGCATCCGTGTACGAAAAGGGGTAGAGATAGGCCACAGCCTCCTCGAACATGCCGCATGCAATTTGGAAAAAGACGAATGTTCCAAACGAGCAGCCGACGTCAGCGCCGCCCTTGACGAAAAATCGAGTGCCGATTTCTCTCATTGTTTTTTGCACATCTGCAAGTCCAAAGGCCTCGCTGGCAATCTCGTCCACTCGGTTGATTTCTCGTGCAAGGACAAGCTGGAGCCAGACAAAGTCTTCAACGTTGTGGCTGATGCCTTCAAGTTGGCGGGATTTGAGATCGCAGCGGCCTATGACTTTGTAGCATGCCATCCTGTAGGGGTCGATTGAGTTTTCTGGTGCGATGCGGAGGCGCTGATGATACTCGCTGTTGATGCGGTCCTGGAGAGTATGATCGAGCCTCCTGCCGGCGCCGTTGTTGTAGCCTTCAATGTAAGAAGAGAAATTTCGATCAATTGCTCGGAAAGCAGCTTGATTGCTTTGAACATAGTCCACAATCTCTTGAATGTGGCCAGTCCGTAGGAGATAATATATTAGGGCCCAGACATAATCATCTCCAAGCATTTGCAGATCGATGTTGTCTCCGGCAAGGCTCTTCTTGGAAGCCAATAGTCGTACATAAGCCTTAACCTTGCTCAGCACATTGGGTATACCGCCAAGGTTGGCCTCTCGAGGATTCTTGTTGATGAAAGATTCCACATTCTCAAAAGCCAGCTTCTCGAGACAACGTGTACCACCCGCTAAGATCCTCTTTCTGACTCTGGCAGCGCCGGCGGAATTCTGGGCCTCGTCCAAATAGGTCGTGGAGAACTGGCGCTCTTTTACGGCTTGCGGATCTGACAATGATTCAACATCAATCTTTTCGGAGACAATATCAATGAGGGCTTTGTACGCCTTGACAAGTTCCGGAGCCTGTTGTTCACCCGTTTGCGCTACTACACTTGCCAATTCGTGACAAATCGGATAGCAACGTTTTTGCAGCCTAGCAAGATTCAGGTTCTGGATTTTCTCGGCGAATCGGCCTTGCTTGTCCCGCTGAAATCGATCAGTCGGAATGGCTGTAGAGGCACCATTCGTTTCCATCTTCTTCTCCACATCAGCAAAAGCTTGCTGACTGGCCTTACCAGCTGAACTAGCAGCTCCAATGACGGATTTCTGAAGACTTGACCTCCCAAAGGTACTCGCGTTGGGCGCTGCAGAAGCTCTTGAACCAGCAATTGATGCTGCCTTGCTTCGTCTCGACCGGCCAAACCCACCACCCTGAGCCTCTGAGGAAGATGCCGCAAATCCGGATCGCCCTCCACTAACCACGCCTTCCCTGGGTTTGATCCCAAAATGCTGATATATTCTTTTCCGCTGTGCATCCCACTCCATCGCCACATTATCCTCCAAAAAGGTATCGAAGTCGCGAATGGAGCGTGCCAGTCCGTCCGAAATCATGCTCAGCGTAGTCTGTGTTTGTAGATTCGCAAGATATCCTTCCACATCCACATCAACTGCGGGAGCGGGTGCTCGGTCAACCTTGCCTGTCGCTGCGCTAAAAAGGTTCAGATCTCGCACTGCAGCTCCAGGATCAACACCCGACGCCGCGAGCAGATAGTGTGCCTTGCCATCAATACTTCGATCTGGTGTACCGACACCGGTACCTAGACGCTTTATGCGCTGACGAAGATCTCCAAGACCGAGCTGAAGTTGCGGGAGGTCCTCCCCTGCTGTCTCTCCGTACATTCTCTTCCGACTCTTTTCTAATATGGTGTCGAAGTATGCATGATTTTGCCCGTTCTGCTGAGATTGTTGGAGAGGATTTTGGGTTGTAGAAGTCGCATTGTTTTGCGGCGGCTGTAGGCCTCCATTTTGTTGTTGCGGTTGCGAAGTAGAAGCTCCAGGGCCGCCGAATATACTGGAACCGCCAGCAGGTGTTTGCTGCGGCTGCGAACCTGCTCCGATGCTTCCAAAAAGACTGTTTCCCCCAGCAGTCGAAGCTGGTTGTGTATTCGTGTTCAGCCCTCCAAATAAACTGCTGCCGCCCGAGCTGCCCGCTGGCTGTGTGTTCCCCCCAAGGCCCCCAAAAAGACCACCACCTGTGCTTCCTGTCTGCTGTGTATTTCCACCTCCAAACATGCTACCAGTCCCTGTAGTCGACTGTGTATTTCCTCCTCCAAATATGCTCCCAGCTGGGGTAGTCGACTGTGTGTTCCCCCCTCCAAACAAGCTTCCAGTTCCAGCAGTCGACTGCGCCGGGGTCGTGCTTCCTCCGAGACCTCCAAAAAGACCGCCGCCAGACTGCGCGGGCTTATTGTCGTTCGGCGTCGCCTTGTTAAGGTTGCCGAATATGGACGACATTGCGACGGTATATTATGCAATGAAAGGTGAGGTGAGGTGAGAGCAACTTGCGATGGCTGCGCCGTGATGCTGTCGCGTTCTGGTTTATTATTTTTGTAGCTCGCGCGTCAACAGCGTATTGGTGCCTGAGGCTTCACAGTATACAAATGGATTGCATACACCGTGCATGCGCAAGAAGGTGCAAGGTCAATGTTAAGGTTGTAGAAGATTGGGCAGGTGTATTTTTCTGCCTGTTTATAAATAGCTGTGAAAGGTTTCAGGAAATCTCGGAACATCTTGTACAAGACAGGATTCACTAATTCAGGGGTCGATCTCGGTAGAGCCCCTTTCCACTTTTCCAGTGTCTCTTCATCTTCAGAGAAAGGACCTAGAGTCTCAGGTTACATATATATTGCCAACTGAACTTTTCCCTATATTATCCACCAAATAAACCCCTTACAAAAACCACCTGAACTCAGGTACACTCGGACCATCCCTTAACATTTCCGTCGGGACATCCCTGATATCGAGCTTCCTCCCCAGCTTTTTGTCTCTCCTCCTGTTATCTACCACCATAAACAAGGCCAGACACCCGGCAATCACGGCTCCCGTGGCGCCGAAAGCAGCTGTTATGGCTAATGCGGGGACGTAGCCTGGTGCTGAGCTGGGGAAGAAGATGTTGCTGGAGACGAGACCCATGACGTTAGCGAGCGGCACGCCGACGGACGTCATAGTGATTCTGCGGCCTTCGTGCGGGATGTTGTTCTATAAATTTGGTAATCAGAAGGAGGTTCATGTGAGATTGGCGTTGTGAAGTTTGGTACCTACATTGTACCAAGTAGACAGCAAAACGGAAGGAGCAGAGGTTCCCCAACACATCATAAAAGTTGCAAAATACGCCACGTGGATATGATGGTTGGTGTCGATTGCAGAGCTGATGATAAATCCGATGGAAGTAAAGCAGAAGCCTAGCACGATAAACGGACCTCTTCTCCGCGTGAGATCGGACGAAAACGCCAGGATCAAAAGCATTACTGCTCCTGTGATATTCGGCGCCACGGTGTACAGATTTGTCTTGACGGACGAGTATCCAAGTTTCGCAACAATTTGCGGCAGGAAAAGATTCACGGATTGCAGAGGGACACCCAGACACATCTCAATAGCTAAGAAAGCGAAGGTGCTTGGTTGGCGGAAAATCTTCAGGGCGTCTCGGAGGACAAATTGCTCGTTTACAACGGACGAAGAGTCGACTTGGATACGGTGATATGCTAGCTTTTTCTCGTCGGGGTTGAGAAAGCGCGCCTCGCCAGCATTCTTGGGTAGATAGAAGAAAGCGAAGATGGAGAAGAGAACAGTGAGGGACCCCTCGATGAGAAATAGGTAGCGCCATGGGTAAAGCGAGGTATTCTTGATTCTGAATACACCATAGGCAAGAAGTCCGGAGAAAGCATTGGCGATGTTGCTTGCGGCGTAAAATATGGCAAGTCGACGAGCCAATTCTCCTCTTCGATAAAATGTGGTGAGATAGTAAATGACAAGAGGGAAGAATGCAGATTCTGCCATGCCTGGTTACGATCAGTAAGAATGCCTCCAAGTCTCATCAGGTGACTTACCAAGAAACCATCTCAAAGCCATCATTCCGCTAAAGTTGTAGGCCGCAACTAGAAAGTCAGCTTATGGTTCATATCCACATAATATTTGGGCGAATTGAAGCAACTACATGGGCGGAGTCGCCTCGGGTAATGCAATATGGGCTGCGGTGCATCGACGCCCTCCAATTTCCCCGACTCCAACGATACAGGACCTTATATGGAGCTTTCACTTACCCGTTAGGATTGTCATTGAGCCGAAACAGAACACTACACTGAGTCAGCACGTGATGGTTGCGTGAAGCTTCAAGATCACCTACTCAGAAGAGGCAAAACTCGAGCAGGACCAAACTTTTTCCCTAGCATTGCCTAAAATACTGATTAGAACCAAGCGTTTGAAAGACAGGATATATCTACTCGACTTACAATAGGAGGTGCAAACAAAACGTACGGCACGTAAAACACGCTCAATATGATGTTGTATTGGTTTGACTTGAAGTGCAGATCCTTCTCCATGCCATCTGTTTTCGCATTTCCAAGGTTGCCTTTATCCAGAGCATTAAAGAGGTACATCAAAGCCAGAACCGGCAAAAGCCGAAAGTCGAATTTGCGACACAGTGCTCGCTCGGCATGGTAGTCGACGATATACGCTGGTTCGGAACTTGTGGCCAGTTGAGACTCGGGTTCTTCCGTAGTATAAGGAATCTTGCTGTCGTCGACATCCTCCCTTGGAGAATCCGAACCAGACGTGTTGACTTTTTGGACACCCATTTTCGGTTATCGTGACAACAATGGGGGCATGAGTTGGCTCGCGAAGATTGACGTAAATCCCAAGCCTGATTGAATACGAAAGGAGAGGAAGAACATGAACTTATATGATGGTATAAAGCCTAGAAGTTCTCACCTCCCACCTTTATCGAACCTGGCATTTGTTTTGATATCTAAGATGAAATATTAAGCCCGTTATACGGCCGGCCAACCTTATCTCGCACCTCGGGCTCGCGAGCCAAGACCAATAGCAACGTTGTCACGCAGTGTAGTAATCCAAGTAAACGAAGTTTGACGGAAGGGGTTTCACCCCACCATAGATAAGACCTTCCAGATGCCGTTATAAACGGCCCGCGGGCACTGCCGCCGAACACATACCGAAGGCTTGGAAAATGTGCGGGCGCGGGTATTTTCGCAGAGAATTCAGCGACAGGAGAAACATGAAAGAAAAATGAGCCACGCAGACTATCCATTTTTCTTTGGAAGAGATCTTGAGTTTTGTCCCACCCGGGGAGACTCTGGATCACGGCGGGCATGTCGAATGGGCATGTCGAACTGACCTGCTTCTGCTTCTGCTTCTGCTTCCAGTGTGGGCACGAGGTCGAGAAATGGGATACGAGAAATTCTCCGAACCGAAATTCAGTAGCAATGGATCAGGTGATGAAAAGGTTTGAGGGGTGGGAGGACCCTGCATTGCTAGTCGAAGCTACAACACACTCCATGCTTCCTGAGCCACTTGAATAGTATTGAATTCATGTTTCATAACTTAATCTGGCGGTATGCTCCAAGTGCTCATCCTGGCGGAGTTTGGAAATCTGACCAAATGTAGCTTTGCTTTTGTCATTGGGTTCTTGGTAACAAACAACATCTACAAATTTGTCTACAACTTTGCAAAGATGCTAAAGAATAGCAATCCAGCTATTCTAGAATTCTCTTGGGGTGTTCCTTTTACAACAATACAATACTCCGCTGGCATCATCTGCTTTGTTTGCGACTTTCACAGTACAGCTTTTCAGCCGGAAGCGGAAGATCAATGATCACTGAACAGCCATACCTAGCCTAGATCCGAAGGGGGTGGGGGTGGGGCAAAAGCTGACGGACCAATCATGTGCAAGGCCCGACCAAGGATTCCCCAAGTGCCAGGCTGTGGGATGACGTCCAATGGCCGAGGGCGAGGTGCGGCGATGACAGCCTTAGCGGCACCTGCACTTGCACTCACTTTGAAGTTTGCACCATGCGAGTCTGGGACTGGAACAGGCCGAAGGAATCGTACGTTTCTCGCATATCATTTCTGCAGGGTACCGGTACCGGTGCGCGAGGAAGGAGATGAAGGAGGCATCTCAGTTCCTCAATGTTGGGAATATGAGATGGATACGTGTATGGATATGGATGTGGATATGGATATGGATATGGATACCGAGAAATGGAAGAGACAAGAGACGAAGAGACCTAGAGAGGGCCAGAGCATGAGATGTGCGAATAAAGGGGTCCTCTTCTCGCACTGGTCTCCCGACCGCTTTCTATTTGTGGCAATGAAGGGACTGAATGACGTATCTTCAGATACATACTACAGGCGGGTGCCTGGCTCTTGGTGCTTCTGGTTCCCGCCGCTCAACCACACGCGTGGGAATAAATATGAAAGCACAAAATGCGGATGTGGATGTATGCGTCTTCATATCTATATCTACTTGCATTATACGAATAACTAAATATGAAAGAAAACCCATGTGAATACTTGCAAGACAAGTGACGGTGACGCTGACGCTGACGCTGACAATGACGGTGTAAGCGAATAGTGGCGCTCCTTTCTGTACAGTACCAGTACCACATCCGCATAATGGCCTTGGGCTTATAGGCTTAACATCAAAACTTGCTATTATTCAGCCGCCTCGGAAATCTGCTCAGCCTTTCCTCCGCCCAGGTAAAAGTCGTTATTTTCTCAAGCTCAGCAATTCCTTCATCTTCCTCTTCCTCTTCCTGACCTGACTTCTCGTCTTCGTCTTACTCTCCACTCTCCACTCTCCCCTCTCCACTCTCCCCTCTCCACTCTCCCCTCTCCACCATTCACTCGCGCCAAGCCAAACCGTCGTGTCGATCATTCCTGTTTGCCTCTCTCAACTCTCAACTTGACGTCGCAACCCGGGAACCTCAACCTCCTCTTCTTCTGGTGCCACATCCTTCGCCTCCCCCCCCCCATCCTCACGCTCTCGCCCTCACGCCTGCTGTTGGTGTTTTGTCTTACAGTGCAACTCTGCCTCGATTCGTCGTCATCGGCTGCGTTCCGTGTACCTCTTGCCTCCTCTGCAACGCCAACCTCAACACCTCCGTCCTACATCGCGAAATTCGTCCTCACTCGATCTTCCCGAACGCCAGAATTCCAGCATCATCTGCCACTTTCCTCTTCCCTTTGCCATTTCGACAGGCTGTCGCATCGAGCCATTATGGAATCCCGAAGATGATGCATCAGTGCCCCGCCGCCCCTTAAACATCTCCCCGCATGACAAACCCGTTGCCATTACACACAATGGTCACAAAGACTACAACGAGGCCGAGTCCTCGGACATCGCATTCACACTCGGCCTCCCTGTCACAATCACAACCTCGAACTTCTTCTCGGCCGTCCACAACCCCCCTTAGCCCATCGTCACGAATCCCTCCTTCCGTGGGCCAAGCATTGCCTCCAACTTCTTTGCTGCGATCTCCAGGAGCCCATATCTCAGTACGGACGCCGAGTCCAAATTACTTTGGCGGCTATCATGAATCGACTGGCGATCCTCGAGATTCTGGGGTGGGTGCCAAAGATAATTGGAGTCCTCCTACATCATCCATACAATCTTTCGGCGGAGCCTCGCCAAAACATATTCCGTTAGAGTCGAATCCGAGTTTCGAGGCGTTCAGAAGGCAAACAGATGAAGGCAAGAATCCCTTCAATCTTGGTCATGGAAATCTCGCCCACTTTGCGTCTACTCCGGGAGCGCATATGCCACGCCCAGAGAGACCTGCTCGCCCTGACTCGAATCAACATCCTACACGGCCACTCGGGCGTGATGCTACTCCCGACAGGATGGATCTTGATGGAGAAAAAAGTCCCGGAAACACTTCTGCATTCCAGGATCGGTCGTCATTAGGAGGTCCTTCTTTTTTTGATATACCACGCCAAGAGTCTCCCGCCAACATCAGTTCTCCAAATCCGACAACCCAACGCAATGCCCTCTCACACCTAGATGATAGGCACCCGCGTCTTTCCTTGCCTGGAAATAGAGCAGACCCTCCATCTCCCCATGTGAGATTGCAGCAGCGTGGCCAACATCATCGCGCAGAAACCCTTCCTTCAACCTTAGAAGAAGGGCCCGCTATGCTGTCGCCACCTAAGTTGCGGGATATCTTGGAGCGGCTGTCTGCCAGTCAATTTCTACTCATAGACCTTCGTGTGTCAAATTATTTTGCAGTATCTCGCATACAAGGAGCTTTAAATCTCTGTATTCCTACTACCTTGCTCAAACGACCGTCCTTCAATTTGCAGAAGCTACAGGACACGTTAGCAAGTGACAGCGAGAAAGAAAAATTTGCCAAGTGGAAGACTGCCGAAGTCATTGTTGTTTATGATGCGAAAGCATCCGAGAAGAAAGATGCTCTTTCAGCAGTAAACACATTAAAGAAATTCGCCACTGAGGGTTACAAGGGTTCCAGCTTTATCCTGAGGAACGGCTTTGCGGAGTTTTCTAAGATGTTCCCGCATCTCGTCGATCACAAATCCACTCAAGATATCCAGTCTTCGAAGATTAGTCTATCTCTAGGGACTTCCCCTCCACAAGGTGCACCTGTCGCTGGTGGTTGTGTGATGCCGGCAACAAAGAATGCTTTAAATCCATTTTTCAATAACATCCGACAGAATCAAGACTTGATCGGTGGTGTGGGCCTGATGGATGTGAAGCTCCCAGCCGGTATGAGCCAAGACTTGCAAAAGGTCCTCCCCGCATGGCTTTCTGAAGCTGCTGCCACAGAAGATCATGGGCACAAAGTCGCGAACAAGTTCACGCATGTGGAGCAAAACGAGAAGTCGAGAATGATAAAGGCTTATCAGTCGGGTGTTCAGTATGGCACTCAAGTTGCAGATGCGAATAATATTCAAATTGCCGGTGTTGAGAAAGGAGGCAAGAACCGTTATAACGACATATTCCCATTCGAGCATTCTCGGGTCAAAATCCAAGGTCGTTCGGAAGGTGATTGCGACTATATAAATGCAAGTCATATCAAAGCATCACGAAGCAACAAGCGGTACATCGCATCGCAGGGTCCGATGCCTGCAACCTTCGAGGTGGGATTTGCAATGGCCTCTATTTCACTGTTAACTGACAGTTTTTAGGATTTCTGGAACGTTATTTGGGACGAAGATGTCCGAGTCATAGTTATGTTGACTGCCGAAAAGGAGGGCGGCCAGTTGAAGTGTCACTCTTATTGGTCAAACCAGGAACACGGTCCACTAAAATTGAGGAATCTTTCGGAAAAGAAGGTGTCTCTTAATCCAAGAAATCATCGGTCGCCGTCAGATCGAAGAGACTCTGGGCGAAGAAGAGCGAACACTACCGCCGAAACGGCACCTCGCGCTCAATCGCCCGAGCAACCTCACGTTATCATTCGAAAATTCACACTCTCGCATTCGGCCCATCCTTTCTCGCCGATGCGGGAGATCACCCAAGTCCACTACTCCTCCTGGCCAGACTTTGGTGCCCCCGCCAGCGCTGGCCAACTCCTTTCCCTTGTTGAACTTAGCAATTCAATGCAGCGTTCAGCTTCGGCCCCTACCCAATCATCGCGGTCCGGTGAGCCCGAGCTAGAACCAACTCCTCGACCTATTTTGGTCCACTGCTCTGCTGGTAAGCTTTCTCTTTGCAAAATGTTACTTTTTACTTGAAGCTCTGGAACATGTGTCGGGGCTTTTCTTGTTACATGTCAGCTATCAGAGATTCATACTTCACAATTCTCCTGCATACACTTAGGGTTTCACTTTGCTAACAATACAATAGGCTGTGGTCGTACGGGGACATTCTGTACAATTGATTCCGTAATCGACATGTTAAAGCGGCAGCGCAAGGAAATAAAGAGTGGAGTAACGCCAATGGAAATCGTTCCGCGGAAGGCAGACGGCGATTACATGGGCAAGGGCAAGGCCAAAGTGGCAACAGTGGATGGAGATTGGATTTTCAACCAGGACCTGGACCTGATCGAACACACAGTAGAGGATTTCCGCCGTCAGCGAATCAGCATGGTGCAGAGCTTGAGGCAGTATGTGCTTTGCTACGAGGCAGTTATCGAATGGATTGCACAGCAGAGCAACGATACGAGCAAAAGCGGCAGGGATAGGAGCGGTAGTGATGGAGGCGCTGTAGAGAGGGCCTCGCGGGGTAGTTAGCTAAACTTATTACAGGGTCGGATTGCATAAATTTACTGCATCGCGCGGCGTTGGAGCTTCGCAGGTTAATGGAATCAATGTTACATAAGAGACACGAGGAAAGAAAGACAAGGAATGGGATGGTTAGATGATACATCATAGAAATATGATACGATTACAAGTAGACCTTGCCAGGAACCCGCGAGCGAATCCTATAATTACGAACAGTGATTTGAAAGGGGTTCGATGAGCATCCTCATATCTATCCGTACTCCCTCAGAAAAACTCCATTCTTACCGGATCTCAAAAATTTCACATCGTATAAGTAATTCAAATAACAGCATATTGTCTATTCCCCCCTAGGGAGAAAGTGATATGTTTTCTTTATTAAGACGCATCCAACGATTGGAAGCTGCCCATTTCCACCTGCAGCCTCCAACATACTAATAATCCACAGACTCCATTAAACACCCCCTTCCGTTCCAGAAAAGTCGTGTAAAGTCATCGCCGTCACAAAAACTAATGGCATTGTCCCAATCATAAATCATCCTTGTCGTCGTCAAGACCATCAACTAGGATCACTACGTTGACACAGGCCGCATATGCTTCTCGAATCGCGCACGCCATGCTGCACAAGCTATCGTTAGTATAGTCCTGATCAATGACAAACCGACAGAGAAAGGGCTAATGTACCAGGTCCTCTCAACATCCGCAACAACAGCGCTCAGCCCCCAATGTGAGCACCAGGCTCTCGCCAGCACCTCATTATCACACACTCCAAACGCCTCAACAACCAACACCTTCTCGCTCTCATTCTCGTCTTCTACCTCGTCTTTCCCCCCTTTTGACGCCGCCGACCCAGACGGGGTTCCAGCGCCCGTGCTCGAAGTGGCTCGTATGCTTGCGTTCGCATCCGGCTCGCCCCAGTGCTTGATCGTCAGGATGTCTTCCACCTTCACTGATTTGAAGACGTAGTCGAAGAACAGCGGGTGCGGACCGCGGGAGCATGGGAAGGCGGATATGAAGGAGACGTCGTAGGAGAGACGTAGAGGCCATGAGCGGCCGTCGATGGCGAATTGTACTGCCGCGTCGTAGGTTAGGAGTTTGTTCTGGCTGTCAGAGGCCGAGTATGATGTGGGCTTGAGAGCGAGCTTCTCGATGCGGACCGTGTTGAGGAAGTCCTCGGCTTCGGGTTGGAGGAGCTGGTATTCGGCGATTGGGTAGAGGGTTGATGGCGGGCCGAGGGGGTCGGAACGCTCCATCATGCTTTCTACGTCGCTGACGTTGAGGGTTTGTTTTGGACGTCGTTGTCGGATTCTTACGACTTGTCCGATACGTGAGAGATCTGGTGCCGGCCGTGCAGGTCCTACCCAACCGCCGACCTCTTGAGACTCTGGAGCCAAGACTTTGCCCACTATCGATGTACTTGACCAGTAGGTTGTGCCCTTATACTGGAACCCACTGTTTGGGTGCATCTAGAAACCGTAAATCAGTTAAATGTTCAAATTATAAGCTTCGAAAGAAAGTTCCTGATACACCAATTCTAGAGACTTTGTTGAGACTCTAAAACACCTCAGGTGCCTTGTAGAAAATGAGATACTTACATGAGTCAAAGCAGCCAAAGAATTCGGCCCAATATCATCATCACAGTCAATCAACACATTCATACACAGCCACGGTAAGGTGCCACCCGGTAGTATCACGCCGGTGAAGTATGACATTGCATCTGAGCTTCGATCTTCTAACGCTTTTGCATCGGGATCCCGTTCTTTTAGAACATTGTCGACTTTCACCAGATTGGGCCATTTCATTATACGCGCAAACCTTCTCAGCGCCTTGACCTGCGACTTCTTGGCTTTAAGATGAAATCGTACTGGCAGACAATGTTAATTTCAGAAGATAACTAGAATGGACTAAGCTTACTTTGCTCTGGATCGCCAGTACTAAACTTCTCAATAGAAATACTTTCTTTCCACCGCCTAGCGAGAGCTAAGTCCCAGGCAATCCGGGGAGGCAGTCTTATCCAACATGTCAGCTCTATATATCTGGAGAATTTTACACGGGGCATAGCGGATATGCGGCAGCCATGAGATATTTGGTAGTTCCGAAACACTTAATACGAAGGAATTAGATGAAGATCTGATACTTACTGAGAGAGCAACTTTTCCTTTGGTCCCTCGGCATGATACTTCGAGTGGATTCGAAAGTCCAGCTCCAGACTAAGTAGCAACTGGTGAAAGAAGGTTTTATATCCTCCATTGTCCGTGTATGTAGCGTTTGTAAAGAATTTTGATACAACTTGGTTTTTGGGGGCGCTGAAATCGATCCATTCGCGTCGAGATAAAACGGTAATGAGGTCCGCAATTTGTGTTTCCATGCCCATATGCGGGTTGAGGATTCGGTCAGGATCTTTGAGAAGATTCGTATAGAGGTTTTTGTACATCAAGTCCTCGTAACCCTCTTCAAAGCCACCTTGTAGGTAGATCAAACGCTCCAGGATCGTTGAAAGCTTGACTTCCCTGGGCTTTACATCGGGTTCTACAAATTCCATTGCAGGATTTGGTTTCCCGAACGAAGTCACCCAATGATTCAAGGTAATGGTACCAGGCCGGGTCCCGTAACAAAATGACATGCTGGGTTGCTCTAGCGTTTCCCATGGGTGCTGTGCCAAGTCCGAATCTCGTAGCCGGAAGGACCTTGCATTGAATACAGCATTAAACGGTGTAGCACGGTCGCTTCCAGCGCTTCTACTTCCCTCACAAGTCGCATATAGATTGTACGCCTCAGGGAAGTTGGGAACGGGGCGCCGACATCCTTTGAAGACCGGTACGCCCGAGGCAATGAGTTCCATGGCCTTTCCTTGTGAGAGACTTGCCTCGCTTGCAAACCCCACGGGCGGCCATTTTGTCAAGATAGGTCTCTGGCTAGGGGCAGAAGCATTGCTCGCGATCGACTCCCTCTCAGCGGGTCTGGAGGCGGGGGAATGTGTGCCTTGGGATCGCGGTGGACGCCTCGAGGGAGATTGAACATTCGATGGTCGTCGGGACTTGCGGTCTATGTCCTTTTCCTTTTCCCTTTCCTTTTCATTTTCCTTTTCCTTGTCCCTGTCACGCTGTGATTGCGGTGGTTAGCTGGCTAACCCAGGCAGGAGGATTCTGCAATTTGGACGCGACACATACCTTGGAATCCTTGGGGCTCGTGTCGGAAGCGCTGCGGCTTCTGAATAGACCCAAAAGCTTTCTTTTGGCCTCGCTCATAGTTTCGTGGGCGGTTCATGCTGTGGAATAGGTCTTTGGGCTTAATATACCGTATGCGGCGGAATGCGTGGCCGCGAGGCTGAAGTTGAAGTTGAAGCGTGCGGCAGATAACGATGCCCACCAGCCCTGCAGTCTGCAGAACGATACAGTAGCGCGACGCTGAGAAGAAGCAGCCTAATATATCGAGATATCGAGATATCAAGTCATCAAATTATCAAATTATCAACGATTTTGAGAATGCACCATGGCTCCCCGGCAAAGGCGATGTTGGTTTGTCTACCTAGATACTAGATACTCTCCAGCTATTGGGAATCACAGTCTATATCGAGATTGTGGGGTGTCGGCCTCGCTGCACAATGGACGTGCGCATCCCGGAGGACGATCTCTGGTGGACTCTTGGGGCCATTAATCTCGCAGTCCTAGCTCAACGGGCAAATCACATGGTTGGCATGGCTAGAGCCACGAAGTTCAAAGGCTAAAGCTAACTAGCTAATACATCTATGATACATGTGCAAGTGTAATGTCATATTTTGACCGTGCCATTAGCCCTGTTCCGGGACCCCAAAGCTTTTTTAAAACTCTCTCAACAGACTAAATCAACTCGATTTTTGGCTCCATCCCCACTGCCGAGACCGTCGAATTGGTTCTGTCTGGCGTATGCTTTTCGATTGCTGCTCTATACTGTAGACTGGTCAGCATTGCACATCAGACAGTGAGGCTGTGAAAAGCCCTTACCTTCAAGCCAAAATTCAAAATCAAAGCAAGTAGCAGCGCAAAGCTGACAATCATGGGACCAATAACATTATCAAAATCCTTTCCGCTCCTTGCAATAATCATGTCTCGTCTCCTGCGATGCATGTAATAACCCCAAGCCCCAGCAAAGGCGGCAACGGCTAGATAAGCACAACCCATTCCCAATTTGATATTATCATCCCCGGCGGCGTTCAGAAAGGTGACTGCAAACCCGCCCAGCAAGAAACAAATGTGTTGCCACTTCAGATACGTCCGCTCATTGGCTAGCCATACTTTTGGTTCAACTTTCAATGGTCCCGAGTCCTTGATAAGTTGGGTCGGCTTTGTAACTCCCGGAGGCAATGGGATATTCTTTTCCCTGCGTGCTTGGGCATATCTCGAGAGTGAAAATGACGGAATGATTGAAGAGAGTGTTCCGTAGCCTCCACGAGAATCAGGTAATTCATCAGTACCTTGCGAAGTATCTGTATCCCGCGATTTGCCTTTCCCATCAGATCCGGATTGCCGGCCTGCTCTCTCTTCTGCGGCCATTCTGTCTTGCATATACGACTTACTCAATGGCGATTTGACAGTTGGCTCGAAGCTAACACTTGGCTTGGGCGTTCCGCGGAAGCTTCCCACAACAAGTTCGTCCTCGGCCTTTCTCGCTTTTCTCTCTTCCTCTTGATCGAAAGCTTCTTGTGGGTCTTGGCGAATATCCGTCTCGACCTCACTAAGCCAGAAGGGAAGGTTGTTCACATTGTCTTCGAACAGAGTAGCAACTCCATGAGCGAACTTAGAGAAGCGGGGTGACTTGTGTACGAGGTGGGATCCCATAAGGTCGTCTACCCATTGTGGTTGCTTCTTGCCGCCTTCCTCTTTGACTTTTATCTCCAGGACTGCGTACGGGAATCTAGAAATTTCACCTTGGTTGATGTTGGGAAACGGGTACTCCATGCGGCTATTGTCGATATCGAGTCTATGCCAGCTTCCAGGGCTCCTGCACGGCCGGTCTAGATCTATGGAGTCTTCCCGGATAAATGCAAGATTTGTGTCGATAGAAACTCTGACTTTGTCATCCTGCGGCTTCTGGAAAGCCGTGCGGGTGTAGTTTGCTCGCAAAATAGGTTGCAAATCATTCTCGAGAACGAATTTTTGAATGCTGTCGACGGTGTTCTTGAATTCCTCGATTTTAGCTGCGGGTTGTCCCTGTCGTTCCATTTTCGACACAGTCTTTTCCATCTTATACTCGCCCTTAATAAACGCCTGCACGTATTTCTCCTTGATGGCAAACCGGTTTTCTTCACTGCTGCCATTCTCATGGATGGTTTTCTGCTCGAGAACAAGTTCTGGGCCCGCATTCAGTTGACCAGCCCACCGAATGCGGATTGATGATGCGTCTACTTGTCGGTCGACCTTTTGATTATACATCGTGAAATCCGGACTATCAAAGTAAAGAGAATTTAGAGTAGGGTCCCCTTGAGAGTCAGTACCCTGAGAGGCCAGTTCGCTGTATATGAGAACAGGCAGTCGGCGTAAGATGAACGTTCTGACTTCAAGAAGATTGTCCAAATGCACCCAGACTAAACCCAACGTTAGAAATCTATAACTCGTCAAGGTATATCGTGCTTACATTTGTAGGCCATATATCTCTCGCCATTCTGAGTCTGTGACTGGGCTTCGGAAGCTGAATGGCCTGGCTCGGAAGTCTCATCCAATTGCTGGCGAACAACATAGTACATGGTTGACAATCTATTGAGCAACGGCGCATAGCCCTGTTCGGAGTTGAAGGGCCTCTTCGATAGGCGCTGTTGCATCATGGGTCTGATCTTGTAGTTGCTTCCTCGCTTACGATCGTGCTTCTTGACGATTTTGAGGAAGGCAGTATAGTTGATATTGCTGTATTTCTTCAGCTCCTTGGTCATGTTGGTTATGGCATCCAGTTCCGCCTCGATCTCTTTGAATCTTCCCGCAGTGATCGTTCCCTTGGGTGCTCCATCTTCGGGAGCCAGATCTCGAAGCTTCTCGCTGGCTTGGTTTGCTCGTTCTTCCAGGCTTTTAAAGGTGGTTGCTTGGAAGCTGGCGACTTTCTCTAGTTCGGTGTTCACCAACTCATCCGTGAATTTGTTCTCGTCATCTTCGGTCCAGGTACGATCGTCATCATCTTCGCGCAGAATCGTCTAGAGGCAGGTGTTAGTAGGTGTTTGGCCATGCTGCTTGGAAATCGTGCAAGCAGGTGGATGGTCAAAGGACATGGGAGCTTGGTGTTTATACTACTACAAATAGTAGGCAGGTAAGACGAGAAGGGGGTCGCTGCCTGTGCGTACCTTGAGCTTGGAGTAATCCACATATTTATCCTTCCACTCGGGGTAAACCGAATTGCGCAGCTTTCGTCCGAAACGCATGATTGGTGAAAGCCTCACGTCCTTCGTACGAAGAATTCAAGCTTCAATTGGCCGGGCAGAAAGAGTTGGAGGGCTCGGGCAACACCTGGTGCTCGGCGCGAGGTGAGGCTTGTGGGACGGCAGGTAGTCGCGTTCTGAATCACGAATGACAGAGCCAGGCGCCGTGTCTAGAACGAAAGGCAGAAGAAAACGACGTGGGGAGGTAGACGTCTCCGTAGTGTACTGACGCAGCAGGAGGCAAGAAATAAAGGGACGCTTCGGACGTTTGTAGTAAAGAAGAAGAAACAGCTTTTGTTCAGCTTCGATTCAACTTAGAAGCTTTCCAAGGTTGGCGGGGTCAGGCACGTGCTGTCGGCAGAGCAATTGACCAATGATATGCCTAAGACGGCGCATGTTCTGCATTTTTTATTTCTACGACAATAATTGCAAATTTTGGTTCGTCGCTCATGCAAGGATAAAATCTTTTATACGACGCTTGAATTGTCCTCCGGGAAGAGCAGAGGCTATTCCACCAAGCAGAAGATCGAGAAGACAGTTGACGGAGACGGGTCTTCATCGGCATTTCGTCTTAAGTCGCTTGCCGCAGTTGAGCTACGGGGCTGGGCTCACCGCGAGATGAATTCGCCGATGAAGATGTTCTATGTACTTGCGGATCGGCCATGTCAAGGTCCTTGCACGAAAGGTCGTGGAAAGATCGAGTTTAATCACTTTGACCCAATCAGGGATGGAGATCAAGCAGGAGGCATTGGTTAGAAATAGAGTGTAAACGGTTTTTGTTAGAAGGAAATACAGTTGACCACATCTTTGGTTCTGTTAACGGGGTTATAATTAAGAGATCTAGATGGCTGTCAAAGTACAGCTTGCCGACCTCGTTTAAAAGATAAAGGGGGTGGTGCATTAGCTCACACTCCGACCCCCGAAACCCCCTCGGAATGACATTCTAACTGCGCGGGCTCTTTGCACCCCGTTTACTTATGAACCCTATCAAATTCCACATCATACGACATTCCCAGAAGGACCAGCGTAAGGAGTTGCGGGCTAATAGCTTATCGAAGCTCGAAATTCAGCCACGGGTTAAGCTAGGTCTCTTTTGCCCAGGCCATAAAGCCCAAGGTAAGATAACAGCGGCGCTCAAAAACATGCTACCCCCAGTAAATATGACCACGTTCTTGAACTTTGATATGGCATACGCATCAAGTACAGTCTTTTGGGACAGCAGTGCCGAGCTGAGAGGTCCGACTAGCACGTTTCCAATGCCTTGACAAAATACTAGAATGGCATAAGTGGCTACTACCGCAGATGGGTCATCGCTCACAGCTTTCCCCATGCCAACTCGCATGGCGCTGAAAGCGTAGGCGAAGACTCCATAAACAATACTGAAGAGAATGAGCAAGCCTAGTGACTTGGCTAGGCCCCAAATGGCCAGAACAGCAATGGTAGCCATGACTGAGCAGCCCATGACTAGGCCACTGACTGAGAATTTTTTATCCGTCATGAGACTGAAGGCGAATTGGCCGAGAGTCTGAGCAATGGACATAATGGCTAGGATTAAAGCCCCTTTTGTTGCGCTTAAGCCGAGAGCAGAGGCATAAGTGGGGAGATAAACTACAGGAAAGAAAAAGCCCAACCCTTGGATCAGGGTCGACAGGGCGTAGATGTAAAACAAAGGTTTTCGGAGAAACGACCAATTAACTCTGGCAACAACACCGTGTTCGGCTGGAGGCAGTCTTCCCTTCAGTAGAGGGATCAGGGGGCCAGTAAGTAAAGCCATGGCGACCGCAGTTGCCTGTAATGTTCTCTTGTAGCCATATCTCTCGAGCAAAGCGGAGGTGATGAAAGGCATCACTGCACCGGATGCACCGGATGCTGCTGAAATAACCCCAAACGCCATCCCCTTTCGTTGAATCCACCATTCGTCGACCATGGAGATGATCGGGTAGGTCAGGACAATAAATCCAACCCCGTACATCAGGCCCTGGTTGCGACCAAACCACCAACGCTTGATGTAAACGATGCAGCGACAAGACCACCAATACAGATAGGCCACCCAAGCCATATCTGCTGTCGGTGATATTCTGGAAAGCGCTTGGTGAGTAAGGCCGAAAGTGGCGCGCCCAAATAACACGTTCCCTGAGCCATGGTACCGATCAAAGCAATCTGGGAGCTGCCCTCAAATTCTGGCTGTTTCGAATAATAGTCTTGGAAAACACCAAAGGAAATAGGGAAACCTTTACAATTGTCAACTCTGCTATATGTAATATTATTCGGATTCACTACAAACCCCATAGTAAGGCCTCAAAAACAAAGGCTGCAATCAACAACCTCCACGCTGCTGGGCCTCCATCTGCGGGCAACAGTTGATGAATGACGGCATGCTCTCTCTCGGGATCCAAAGATACCCTAGAGTGTCCTGGAAATGCATCGTGCTGTTCGCTGGTATCGGCCGTATGGTGCCAGTGTCTAAGCTCAAAGGGATCTTCGGACAGAGTAATGGTCGAAGTAGCCATTTCGTGCTGCTATCTTCCGGAAGAAGTTACGTTGTAAGCACGGAAAATGTTTTGATTAAATCAAGATAAGATAAATAGGTTTGTCGAGATTAAAAGGTGGTTTTTTTTATAATAAGCTAGGTTGCATTATTAATGCGAGCGGCGCAAATATTTAAAGGTAAGATATTAATTTTATAAAATAATATTAATAATAAAAACTTTGGAATAAATATAATATAAA
>QGMK01000009.1:0-78257 GCA_007825345.1 Lachnellula suecica | reverse complement strand
GTTGGTGGGTTGGCGGTCAATGCTGTGATTGATAAATGGCAGGATGGGAAGGAGGAGACCGCGGGCAAGCAGAAGAAATGGAATGATAAGTTTGGGGATAGAAGTCCCAGTCCGCCGTCGAGGAAAAGTAGGGGGCGGAGGGACAGCTACGATAGTAGGAGTCCTAGTCCGCCGCCGAGGAGAAGCAGGGGAAGGAAGGATAGCTATGATGATGGGTATTGATCTCGATGAGTTATGGGAAATGATGGAAACGAAAAGCGCGATGATTTAACGGTGGATTGTATATAGACGTAAATAATAGGCATTTCTAATGATAATACCGAAACTTGAGGTAAGGGAAATCATATTCGTAGTTCGACGTCTTTTCTCTTGATCCTATGGAAAAGAGTTGCGAGTCACTCGAGGATCCAAGACCTTAGGTACACGACATGACACAGAGCCCACTTGGATTCAGACAGGAGAAAGTGCCTGTTGTGCTCCGTGTCTCCACTAGGGCTTGAGGTTGGAAAAAAATGATTCCCAAGAGTTTTAGTTCACTGGTATGTTCTGTATAATGATTGCCTCTTGGCACGGTGCCAATGACTTGGGTGTAACCAACCGAGGGCTTCGAACTTTCCGCTTGCTGAAATGCTATATCACAATATTTAACAAGATCAAGGATATTTTCCTCAATCGATATCATCCTCTTCTTCCTCTTCTTCTTCATCGTCTTCACCATCAGAAACACTTTCCCCTAGCCCCTTTAGGCGCTCTTTGTATTTGTTGACTTTATCCTCCAAGTCACCGAATACCATCAGTAAATCATCCAGCTCGGTTTGGACGTCTGCTCTCTCCTTTTCCTTCTCGGCTAGGGCACTTTCGGCTTTTGTCGCTTTTTCGGTGGCTATCTGGCTTCGATCTTCTGCTTCGTTGGCTTTCTCTTCGGCGCGTTGTAGGCGTGCGGATTGCTCGGTTTTGGTGGCTGTGTATTCGTCGTGTGCGGTTTGCAAATCTTGTAGGTGGTTTTTGTTTGCCTGAGACATGTTAGTGCGCATTTATGGAAAAAACGGTGTCGAGTGGTATACCTTCTCGAGATCTGCCTCGAGTTTGCTGACGTTCTTTTGCAGATCTGAAATCTCGGCTTCTGTCCGCTTTCGCGTTCGTTCCGCGTTCGCTTCAGATGTCTTTTGTACATGTTCGAGTTGCCTTTGGTGGTCTTGGACAATTCGTGTCTTTTCCGCTTCGGAGGCCTTTTTAGCTGAATCCAGTTGCGCTTGGAGATCTTGAACGATTCGCAGTTGCTCCGCTCGCAATTTACTGTAGACGTTAGCATAGGTTCTTCATCATAAATGAAACCCAACATACTTTAAATCTTCCTCGTGGTGTTTTTGAAGCGCTTCATTGACATGCCTGATTCTTGCAAACTCAACTGAAGATGTCTCTTTGGCTCTGCGGTGATCGGCTTGCTCTTGACCCAATTGTCTGCCAACAGAAAGTAGTTCCTCTTCAGTTTTCTGGAGGGTTTTGGTCTTTTCATCAAGTTGTGATCGCAGAGAGTCGACCATTTCTCTGGAAATACCTTTTTGCACTCCATTTGAAAGGACGGGTACCTCGAAACCCGGATCTCGATCAATTGCGCGGAGGAATCGGCTGAAGTTATCCTTCGCAAACTCGACGAACGTCTTGTCAAAGAATACTTCTGGAAGGCCTCCTTGAGAAGCCGAGCTCAGCTTCTGAGGAAGGACTTCAAAGTCACGCAACAAGGGATGCCCTCGCAGTTTCATGAGACGATCAATATACTGATCTCGTCCCATTCGAGATGCCAGGATTGGATGTATAGTTGCCCTAGGGACAGGTGAGTCCTTGGTAGAGAATTCGTATACAATCCCTAAAAGCATGGCGCAAAGTCCCTGCACAAGGGTCCCGTCGACGCTATTTTGTAACACTGCCTGTACGAGACTTTGAATGTTGCTGCCTTCGCCCAAGAAGTCGTTGACGCCATCAGGATCTTCGAACAGCCATCCGCATAACAGCATGAGATATGCAACAAGTACCCGTTCGTCTACGTTCTTTTGAATTCCAATAACCAGGTTTTCTGTGATCGTCTGAATGCATGTGACCACTTCCTCGCCTTCGGAGGCATCGCCTTCGGCAACGCTCATAGCTAACGCCTTTGCGTCTCCATCTTCGTAGATCAAATGGAACAAAATCACAGAGGCAAACCAATGTCGATAAGGATCTCCGGAAACATGACTATCCAAGGGCTGTAGAAGTGTTGTTAGAACATTTGCGGTTTCATCCGCTCCAGAGGTATGCCCATCGATGGCGCGCTTTAAGAAATGCTTTCGAATTGCCGGGTGATTGAAGAAGTATGCTTTGATACATTCGCATGCTGCTAATCTAGAATCGAAAGCGGCAAGGGTGGATACGCTCAACGTGAGGTCAAGTAGACCATCGATGACATACACTTGGGGAATCCCGTTCTGTTGCACGTTCTCGTTGCCTTCGATGGGAGGCTCGTCGAGCACAGATGTAACTTGTAATTGTGCAAACGCTTCTTGAAGGCTAGGATTGCCTCGTATTAAGTCTGCGCATGTAATTAAGGCCTGTAATGATATCAATATTTACTTTCCCCAAATAAGTAAAGTGATCTTGCCTACCTCGGCTCTAATCTGTATTTCAGTTGCACGACTGAAAGCCAACTGAAGGACCTGAGTTAAGACTCCATGCTGCCAAAATGATGATTGATTTGCTTGAGTGCCAACACCACCAGTGATGAGGAACAACCTCAAGACGGCCAACAGCGCATATATGTTCCGATTTCTCTGGACTTTTGCCCATTCTGCAACCTCCTCCTCCGCGCCTTCCCCTCCATTTGCATCGTTCAGTAGTCGTGCGAGTTTTGGCACGCAGCCCGTTTCCCGGAAAAAAGATTGATTTGAAACGTTCAGTCTGAGGAGATTTGCAAGAAGTATCAGACAATCCTCCACTATTCTATCTCCATGTGAAAGAGAGCCCTCCAACTTAATGATGTTGAAAATCCGATCAAAGACATTTTCGAAAGCAACGACTTTTTGCAGCTCCGGGGAACTTGGCGTCAAATACGTTAGTAATGACAATGATTCGTTTCGAATAGCCTCTCTCTTGTCATCTAGCACGGCAACGAGTCTTGATATCCCCAGAGGCGCTGTGAATATACACTCCTCTGTTCGTTCAGTTCGCGAAGCCAAAATCGCAGAGAGCAGCTGTAATGAATAAAGCCGAGAATAGAAATCGTTTGTGTCTAAGAAGTCGAGTAGTAGGGTAATGTTGTCCTGCCGTTGAGTAAATTCGTCTGCAAGCCATAAACTTATTTCCTCCGAGGCCTCTGGGCTATTCGCATTGGGGTTGAAGAGCATGAGCAGCGTTTCGAGGACGACCTTAACGGTATCAACATCTTTTTAGAATCAATTAGCATTGTTTTTGGGCCATATAAATCCAAGCAGCAGCGCCTCTTTTTAAAGGTAATGAAGGAACCAACCTTCTCCATCTTTACTAAGGCTGCCAATCAATTCGCGCAAAGAATCGCTAGCAACGCTTGCAGGATAGTCTTTGGCAAAACTTCGAAGCCCCAGGATAGCTGCGCGCCTGTCTTCGAGGAGTGTGGAGCTGGCCAGCCGCGAGCTGAGGGTCGAGATGGTTTCCCCTACGCTTTGTTTCGCCGGAGCACTTGCGATATTGAACATTGCTGTGCCGATATCCTAAGATTCTTGGTATTTCCCATCGAGTATCATGAATTCAAGATAGCGAAAGGACGTGGGCGCTTCATATTGGCATTTTGGAATTCCGACTGGTTGCCAATTTTGTTCTATTGACTTGAGGCTTTCTGGCCCCAGACGGCGAAAAGTAGCTAGCTCCGTTCCGAGCCAGATCCGACGCCGAACCCCCTGTTAGGCTGACTAGCGCAAAGCGGCGACAATGAAGAAGACGAGGCCGCATTTTGATTCCTTTCTTTTACATCCTCGACAACAACAAGCTTCTTCCCCACGAAGGAGCAATATAACCACACGGTCGCAGAGATTCTGGAACCGTGTACCATCCATGATAGCGATCTCTCTCAATCCTGTCCTCCACCCGTCAAACTCGGCCGCGCTTCTTGCAGGCCAGGCTGCCTTCGATCTTTTTGCGCCCGACGCTCGCTGCGCTCCAGGACCTCCTACGACGCAGATTTAAGATACCGCAAATATGGGTGTTCCAGGTGCGCCGGGTTGAAATCTAAATACATGTGCCTACGCTGACATTTTGAGTACAGCTCTATTTCGCTGGCTGAGCCAGAAATATCCCAAGATTGTTTCCGGAGGTAAGTTTCTTCCATTAATATTAGCCTCGAAAAAATTCACTCTAACTTTCCCTTCCAGTCATTGAAGAACAACCGCGCGAAATCGACGGACAAATAATTCCTGTTGATACCAGAGGACCAAACCCCAATAATGAAGAGTTCGATAACTTATACCTGGATATGAATGCTATTGTCCATCCCTGTTCTCATCCCGAAGACGGCCCAGCCCCCAAGGACGAAGAGGAAATGATGTTGGCTATCTTCACATACACAGATCGAGTTGTCAACATGGTTCGTCCCAGAAAATTATTGATGATTGCTATTGATGGTGTTGCGCCACGCGCCAAGATGAATCAACAGCGCTCTCGACGTTTCCGCTCTGCCCAGGAAGCACAGGAGAAAGAAAAAGACAAGGCCGAATTGCTCAAGATGTTGAAGTCGCAAGGCGGCCGCATCGAAGAACCAGAAATCAAGAAGGCTTTCGACAGCAACGAAATCACACCTGGTACTCCTTTCATGGATACCTTGGCTGCCAGCTTAAGATACTGGATTGCCTACAAGCTTAACAGTGATCCAGCATGGGCAAAGGTGAAAGTCATCATCTCTGACTCGACAGTCCCAGGAGAGGGCGAACATAAAATCATGGAGTTCATCCGATCCCAAAGATCGTCTCCAGAACACAATCCCAACACCAGACACGTCATGTATGGCTTAGATGCTGACTTGATCATGTTGGGTCTAGCAACCCATGAGCCTCATTTCCGTGTACTTCGAGAAGATGTTTTCGCCCAAGACTCCAAACCTCGCACCTGTCGCTTGTGTGGCCAGGCTGGTCACGAAGCCAGAGAGTGTACAGGTGCAGCCAAGGTAAAAGATGGAGAGTTTGATGAAAAGGATAGCGCTCCTGCACTCAAGCCCTTCATCTGGCTCCACGTTTCTGTTCTTCGAGAATATTTGGCGGCTGAGATGTATGTCCCAAATCAACCTTTTAGATTCGACCTAGAACGCGCTCTAGATGATTGGGTTTTCATGTGTTTCTTTGTTGGAAATGATTTCTTGCCTCATCTTCCCAGTCTGGAAATTCGAGAGAATGGAATTGACACTTTGATTGCACTTTGGCGTGATAACATTCCATATATGGGTGGGTATCTTACCAAGGACGGCCATGTTGACCTTGAACGAGCTCAATTCATTCTTGCAGGATTGGCGTTGCAAGAAGATGCCATCTTTCGTAGACGAAAGGAAACAGAAGACAGAAGAGAAGCTGGCCAAAAGCGACGCAAGCTTGAGCAAGAACGTCGTGGCGGTCGAGGTGGTCGTGGAGGACGTGGCGGCCGTGGCGGTTTCCAAGACTCGCCAAATGGTAGCCAAAACGGTAGGCCCAATAAGGATCAAGCTCCTGTCGGTCTTCCATTATTTGCTCCTGGTCACGGAGAGGTCGCCAAGGATGCAAGAGCCATGACTCACGACATGGTTGTCAATCGCGGGGCAATCTATAAGGCAAACTTGGCCAACAAGAGTGCCGCGGCCGCTTTGAAGGGTCTCATTAGTGGCTCGCCATCCATCGCGGAGGAATCCACCGATGCACCCGCTGAAGGCCTAGAAGAGTCCCCAGGATCTGCTGTAGGAAAGCGAAAGGCCGACCTCCTCGAGGACGACGATAGCAGTACTCCGGGCCGAAATACACCACAGCCAACACCGCGAGCACCGACGAGCGATGAACCGCCTCCCGATACCGTCCGATTGTGGGATGATGGCTATGCTGACCGTTACTACGAGCAGAAGTTTGGTGTTGAGAAAAGCAATATCGAGTTCCGTCATAAAGTCGCTCGTCATTATGTGGAAGGACTTGCCTGGGTCTTACTCTACTACTTTCAAGGCTGTCCTTCCTGGGATTGGTACTATCCTTACCATTATGCGCCATTCGCCGCAGATTTCGTTGACATCAAGGATATGACGATCAACTTCCAAAAGGGAAACATTTTCAGGCCTTTCGAACAGCTCATGAGCGTTCTTCCCGCTGCCTCCCGACAAGCCATCCCAGAGCTCTTCCACGATTTGATGACAGAGCCTGAAAGTGAGATCATTGACTTTTACCCCGAAGATTTCGTGGTTGATCTCAACGGCAAGAAATTCGCCTGGCAAGGTGTTGCTCTTCTGCCATTCATCGACTCGGAGCGACTTCTTGGTGCGATGAGAAAGAAGTACCCATTGATGCCTGCCGAGATGGCAGCCCGAAATACTGTTGGCAAGGATGCTCTCCTGTTCGCGGAAGCCCACGAAGATCTCTACGCTGATGTCGCCGGGAACTTCTATTCTAAGAAACAAGGTGCCTTAGAGTTCAAGTTAAATCCAAGAGTTAGTCAGGGTTTGACTGGAAAGGTCGAGAAAAATGAGTCTCATCTTCCCCATGCTGCTTTGGCTTTTGAACTGAACACAGACGCCATGCCAAGTCTTGATGATGACCGGTCTATCAGGTATGTGAATCTCATCAATCACCTTGTCTGAAGTTGCTAACAAACTTTCTAGTGTTCATTATGAGATGCCAAAATCTAAGTACTTGCACAAATCAATGCTGTTACGTGGAGTTGAATTTCCTCCTCCTGCGTTGAATCAAGGCGACATTGAGCAGACCAAAAGCAAAGCAGCTAGATCAGGTCGAAATCACGGTGGCGTTCCACTTAAAGGAGATGGGCGAGGTCGCAATTCGTTCAACTTCTCCGCGCCGGGCCAAAACAATCGACAATCTCACGGCTCTCAAAATAACTACAATGGTAACAGCCACAGTGGTAATAACTACAATGGCAACAGCTACCCACCTGCACCTGGCGCTGCATGGCAGCCACCACCACCAGGAATGGCAGCTAGGTTTGGAGGACCCCCACCACCACCTCCTGGAACATATGGCTCATATGGTCCACCTCCCGGATACGGTGGTCATGATGGAGGTGCTGACCGTGGCCCACCAGGTCAATCCAGACCACAAGATGGCGGATCATGGAGAGGAGGTGGTAGAGGCGGCGGCGGTAACTACAGAGGAGGAGATTCGTACCGTGGAGGTGACTCGTATCGAGGCGGTGGCGGCGATTCTTACCGCAACGATTCATGGCGCGGACGGCGTTGAACAGGTGGAGATTTGAAGCCAAAGCTCGTTCAGCACTATTGAGCTAACCAGCCTTTCGTAAAGAGCCGCATACTAGCATAGCCCCACTTCTTTGTACTTTATGTCAACATCTTGTAGAATAGTCAACCAGAAAAAGAAAAAATTGAAAAATGTAAAATGAAACCCTGGCCAATTTAGTAAATAGCGGCCAATGCTAAGCATACAGTACCGCATTACAAGATTGTAGAAGAGTTGCCTTCGCTATTCCCAGTCGTACTTCTAAATCAATATTCTTTAATAGTTTAACAAAAGATGACACATCCAACTGCTGCCCCTCCCTCGAATTGGAGTTTCACCAAGATGGTCAAATTAATGTGAAGAAATACCGACCCGGTTCTTGAGGCGTATTTTCTGTAGACAGGGGTTGGCTGCAAGTCATTTCGGCTTTTTGGAGGCACGCGAGGTGCGGCTGTCTCGAATTCAGGAACAGCGCGGGGCTCTGGAACCTCAACCCCCATCCTGAGACGCCCGCCATAAGCCAGCCACAAGCACCGACCAGACACGACACAACACTACCAAAATCGAATATAATAGCTCTGTACCACGAAAAAACCGCCTCTATTCTCTACCCAAGGCCTGCGAACATTGTACTTCGACCAAGTGGGCTATGTGCGGATCAAGCCGAACCAGCTCATCACCCTCTCCTCAGCCCAGGGTCTATCGATACGAAACATATATGTTTGCGGGCAGAGCCGCATGCCTGGATCCTTTGACTGGGCTGGCATAACGGGCAGGCTCAACTTGCAGTCATGAATGGAGACTCAAGTCTGGTTATCACTCTAGTGGACCGACTGGCGACGCGGGTATATTGACCTATTCCCAGCTGAACATTCACAGCCGGTATTAGTTCTCTGCTGATGATTCTCTTTTTTGCTGCAGCTGCCACATCGAACCGGATCCCCTTCGCATGACTTCGCCCGCGACGAGGTCGTTGTTCTTACGCGCTCGACTCTTGTCGGTGTCAGTACCTCCTGCATTGGAGTCGTAGCCGATACCCTCGTGCATTTACTGGAGGATCTCTCTAGGCCGTACAAGGGAATACATACGCATCCGATCCATGTCCTACATTCCGAATTATATATTCTTGAGCTTCTGGCAGAGTGCTGCTCGACTCATTGGGCTAGTGTAAATACCATTCTGGTAGATACAAACGGAGACGATGGCCAGAGCTCTGACTCTGAGGATTCTGGCTCAGAGAAAGACTCGAAGCACTATGGACGGCCGAAATGGTATGGTCAAAAGAGACGGGCATCTCGCAATACCTTACTGGAGCGGAGTAAGCCACCTGAGCCGTTGCCGGATGATATGGTCAGAAGGATGCTGGACTGCGTAAAGGTGTTTTCCAAGCCAGTGGCAGAGGGCTATGTGCTCCCAGCGACCAATATTCTGGACGACACTTTCAAAGGCTTTCATAATGAAGAGCTCTTTACACCAGAAAGCCCAAGTTCTACAAATGGGAATTCCAACGCCACTGATGGTTCTAAGCTACTTCTTGACAAAGCCGATGCTATCGAAGCGCATGCCAGAGGCATAGTAGAGTATGTATCATTCTCTAACTGGTCACGGGTCCTCGAATATCTTCGGAATGCTTGCTACATGCGGCGCACCCAATTGCTGGAAGTGCGGTGCAGACCAGCTTGCTGGCTGATGATGATAGGAACGCTCTCATCACTATCAAATTCATATCCTCTCTCTGGGTCGATGGTCACAAGTTGGGTGTTGTTATTCAAGAGCTCTGTGGCAGTTTCTTGCATCTGCGCAAGAATTTCCAGACAACAGTAGCTATCGTGGTCCCACTCTTAATCACTAGATGGCTTGAGAGAAACCCGGATGAATTCATAGATCTCCATACCTTGCATAAAAGACTAGATGGAGGTATGCATTCCTTCTCATTGAACAATACTTCTTTCCTCCCCCGGAACGTGTCACACCGTCTGAACCATTCGAGTATTGAACTTTTTGTTATCTCGAAAATTTGACCTGTTATGTCCTCACTATTTTCGATATACTTTACTGTCATTTTTGGAATCTGAACACTGTTCAATTGCTAACTAGAGGCCCTGCAGGATCAGAAACGCTATTTGATATGACCAACACAATGTTCGATGGAGGGAGGAGAAAGGCCCTTCTTTATCCGTTCCAGACGTCGCTCATTCTCTTGCTCCCAGACGTATTCGAGGTTGCAAGCCATATGAGAGATGTGAAGAGCAGCAGTATTTCAAAGAAAGTGTCCTTCCTGGAAATGCTCAGAAAGGCGGTGAGAAATAGGAATGAGACAGCTGTTTACTGCCTGGTATCGGTTCTGAGGGTCGCGCGGCACTTTAGCCTTGATAGCGATGCGGCCATTTTGAGCTATGCTTTAGACGTGCAAGAGGAAGTTCGTGAAGCTGTCTTCAGAAAAGCTACGGCTGGCACGGACGCGCCAAATATTGACAACTCTCTGATGACAGCTGCTTTTGTTAGTCTAACGCATCTCAATTTCGAGTATTGTGTTGACAACCTTACGCCTCTTTGTCTTGCTGCCAACGCACCGCAGAGTTTCAAACTCGCCACTATCACCGGATGTACACACTTTGCAAGGCAGTCAAATGCTCAGGAATACCAACATTTATTCTTGAAGATTGCAGACTTTATCAGAGCACAACTTAAGGCATGTCTTCAACAAGGTTTCCTGGGCTATGCTAACGTATTCAAGGTATCCTCAGCCAAGCACCGGGACTCGTACCCGGATGAACAATACACTCTCGTGAAACCGACTGAGCCCTCACCCACTTCGAATCTCGTCTACAGCATACTTGTCTTCTTGAACGCCTCTCCTCTCACCCTCTACGCTGGTGCCCCCTTTAACGCTCCTGACTGGTCTCGCTTCTTCAGAGACAACTTGGCCAGTTTCGTGTCGTATTTGGTCTCGGATGACGAACGTATCAGATACGTGGCAAATTTGGTCTCTCGAAAGCTCCTTGTTGGTCGTACTCAATCGATTAAGGAGAAAAGCACAGATGATGGGTTTACACTCGACACCTACAAGAATTATTTCTGGAAATCAACGTAAGTGTTCTGTGTTTCACTTTCGTTGCTACAAATGAATATGCCACGACAAGCGTCTTCCGCACGATCGCAGAAGGGTTAGTGAATGCCCGGCGACGGCAAACCTGTACAAAAGTTTTGCTCTTTTGATATGATAAGGGAGCCTCCTTCTCTTTGCACTCATGACGAGCAAGTCTAGGATATATCGCCTTGATACCAAGTCGCCCGTCGGCTTTAGGACTCGCCTACTGACATGACCTATAGATCTTTTGTACTTCTCGCCATTTGCGAAAAAGCTGTCGCTGGCAACGATACCCACGCAATCAAAACCACACTCACTTTCATGCACGATTACATGGAAGCACGCTTAACCATTTTGAAAGAGCTATCTAACGTAAGTCACCAAATTCGCCCTGGTTCTCTCCCTGTAGACTCGTCTAGACAAATGAGCAGTGAAACGAAACGGGCAATTCAAAGCTTACTCTACTTCTAGAACTTGACAGAACTGGATGAAGAACACCCCGAACGGACATCGGCGTGTTCAAAAATGGAGACTGCCTTCTTAGTATCTCTGTGCTCAACTGATCTTTCGACAGGCCAGTTAGTTACCAAATGCATATCCCTGTTTTGCGAAGAGGTCAAACTTGTCGATGAGTCAAGCGGAGCAACCAAAGCCTGGACGCCCACCGTTCGAAATTTCACGGTGTACTTGGAAATAGCGTCGAGAGATTTTCGGTTTACTGGTCTAGTCGCTTTCCAGAAGCGGGTGCGAGGCCTGCTGCGGAAAATGCAATATCCCACTGCTGGTATATTGGCTGCATGGGAAATTGTCTTCAACGCATGGCTCAAGCTATCTAAGACGATATTTGCTCGTTCCATGGAGCCTGTTGAAGAAAAGACTCTCGTGGAGTGGCGTAATTATTCTGGCTTCCTTGCCTCCCTCGGCGGAACATGTATCTCGGACCAAGCCGTAGCACCTGAGGATTCGAACCTGGCTGGCCTACGATGGATTGATAGAGTTTCGTCAGAGAATTACGATGACACGCTTTTGAGTCGGTACATGAAACAAAGCGTTCAGTTGCTAGCCAGCAACAACGTCAGGATACGTGAAGCAACCAGGGAGACACTTTCCACTGAACTGTCTCCAGCGCTGTACGTACCGCTGTTTGAGACTTTGGAGGCAGAACTTGGAGTCCTATTTGACAGTCCGCGCACCAATACGTCGTTGTCTATTGAATCCCGCGTCATATTTGCCGAGCAAGCGTCCGCTTTGTTGAAGAGCATTGTAGATAGACTTGGCGGCCCGGCTGAAGTTGGCGCTGCCCATTCTATAGATATTGGCGCACTTACTCTCAATTTCGCCAAATTCTTGGATGACCTAACGGAGAGTGCGAGCATTCTTAGGGTCAAGATCAAAATATGCCAGTTGTGCGAGACGGTCACCCAGAAGAAAGAACTTCTCAATCTGAGAAATGATGTCCGCATCAGGAACCAGCTCTTAGAAGTTATTTTCGGCTGGATAGCCCGTCCTGGTACACCCAAAGACGCTATTCATTCCGCCGGAGCGAGAATAGACGAGATTCTTCGGCTGCAGAGAGACCTTGATCGGGCATGTCTGAAAGCGTTGGCAGATTTGACATATCGGCTTCCATTGCAGCCTGCAGAGGGCCAAACTGATGCGGATACAAGCGACCTGAAGTCTCAAATGTTCCATACATATTTCAACCGGTTCTTGTCTTTGTTAAACTACGAAGCCAACGAGATTGGACGGAATGAAGTACGCCTGACGACCACCGTCAGCGATGAGTCTATGACTACTCCTGAGCTTGCTATTAGTGCTCTTTCGAACCTCTTGAGTGCCAATATCGATGTCGGTCTCAAGCACTCGCTGGGTATTGGTTACCACGAAGATCTTGATATTAGGACCGCATTTGTCAAAGTCCTCTGCAATATTTTGATACAGGGTGCTGAGTTCAACAACCTTTCAGATGCTGCTGTGAACGAGAGATATGACGAGCTTCTTGAGGTAAAGTCCCATCTAAAAGACAAGCTCCACGCATCTGCTAACCATGATAGTTGCTAATTAATGACATGGCTTTGACGATTGCACTTTGCGAGGCATGCCCGAGCACTGAAGTTGACGAAATGACAATTTCCTTGCTCAATATCTTCGACTCGAGGGGCCTTGGCTTTGTGTTGCTTGAAGCACTCATTGAGCATGAGGTTAATGAAACCGGTATGGCCCTTTGATTGGTACCAAAATCGCCATAGCTAACAAGCGTGTAGAAAACGAGGCCGAGCTACTCAGGAGAAATTGCGTGGCCACAAAAATGCTCTCCGTCTATGCGAAATGGAAAGGAGCAGCTTACCTTAAGGCGACATTGCAGAAAGTCTTGGAACGGCTCGTTCTCACCTCGAAAGACCTTGACTTGGAACTAGATCCCGCTCGGACAGCTTCTGCTGAAGAGCTGCAAAAGAATGCTCTACAGCTTCGGGTTGTCACGAAGGTCTTCATTGACGACATTTGTAATTCGGCGGTGCACATTCCTGTATCCTTCAGAAAAATATGCAGCATTGTAAGTTCTCGGCATCAAATTCTGTGTGCAGTGCTAATCTTCTATCTGCAGATATCCACAGCGGTCATGAAAAGGTTTCCTGAGGCAAAATTTACCGCCGTTGGAGCCTTCATCTTCCTGCGATTCTTCTGTCCTGCCATCGTTGCTCCAGATGTGGAAGGCTTGATAAGTTCTTCACCTTCGAAGGAAATGAGGCGTGGTCTTTTGCTTATCGCCAAAGTCGTGCAAAATCTGGCCAACAATGTTTTGTTTGGGGCAAAAGAGCCGTATATGTTTCCTTTGAACGATTTTCTAACCCAGAACATATACCGGGTGACCACGTTCTTGCGAGAAATCTCAGTTCGTCTCCCTCCAACAATATTTGAGACATAATATCTAACTAGACCAGGTACCTCCAAATGTCGTGGATCCCGCCATCGAGTCAGAATCTTTCGATTTTGGTTCTTGTGTTGCGCTTCACAGATTCTTGTACGATCATTGGGACCATGTGCGGCAAAAAATCGTTGTTCGCGAGAGAAACGAGAAGAAGGGGCTCATTTCGCCCTTAGACATCAGCAAAGGCCAAATCCCTATGCTAGAGTCCTTACGGAAACTGATCTCAAATTTGGGACCTCCGCCTATGGATGTATCATGGAATCGGCCTGCCATCTCGTCGAACAGCCCGCCATCGTACTCTCGCTTTCAACATTTCATGCTTCGAAATGCTGGCCGGAATACCGACTCCTTAGCTTCAACCCGCGCCGTATACGACGGTGGGGAGAGCAAGGTGAGCTAAAGCGGATTTTATTATAGATCTTACTAATATGATGCAGGATGGACTTCCGATGATTTGTATCATTCTCCGAAATATCGATACCGAAACTGTTGATTACGAGCTTCTCCTCTTCTGTTACCTCAAGGTATGTTAGCTTTCATCAAATAAGAACCTTATTCTAATTTCGCCATCTGCACAGATTGCAAGTCGTATGTGGCACCGGCCATTTGGTCTACTGATCGATGCAACATGCTACAATGGCCAAAATGAGCCTCAAGACGCTTTATTCCGCAAGTTGGATCTCTTGACGCCTTCTGAACTATCAAAGCAACTGCAGCGGATCTTCGTCTACAATATGAATAGTGCTTTCCGGCAAGGCCTTTCACACCCTTGGGAAGTCAATCACTAACGGCTATTTAGGAAATGTTTGCGCCGTATCTTGCGGCTAGCAGCCAAGGGTGAGAACAGTGCGTTCAATCCGACCAAAGTCGAATATACTATGATCGGAAGTCTCCAGGACTTACAAGCCTACTTCCATCTCAGTCAACTGCATCTGCCAAAAGAAACCATTAGCGTGGTAACAGACACCAGATTTGTCTTCCAACCTATTACTAGGCTATCTAAGACAAAAGGCAAGGTCGAAGTGGTCATTAAAGTTGGTAGCCAATTTATTCAAGTCACTTCTACTAAGAAGTCGGAAGTGATGCCTGGTTTCAGGATGATGGCTACGGTCAACGATATCTTCCGTCTTTCCGAAGTTGACGAAGCTCCAACCTCAATACAGACTGAGGATGACTCCGCGTTTGGGCTACGCACAGAGAATGGCAAGATCGTCATGTACTTCACAAGTCCGAGAAAGCCAGATATCCTTCAAGCGATCCGTGCAGCCAAGGCCAAATACGGCAAGGAGCTGAGAACACTGAAGTCTTTTGAAAGGCTTGTGCGGCCACAGGATGTGCCAGGAACGCTTCTGAATATTGCCCTGACCAATATGGCTAGTTCCGACCAAGTTCTCCGGCTGGCTTCCTACAATCTGCTCTGTTCCCTTTGCGGTGCATTTAAATTCGCGGCTGACTCGAAATTTCTCAGCGCCAAAGGTATACTATGAAATTGCATAATCTCATAACATGCTAATGATAATAGAATTGTGCGTGCCGTTGAATCCGTCCCATTTCATCATCAACATCAGCCAGCAACTTGCTCAATCCGAGCCCCAACTCACGGCCGATTTTCTCAATGAATTCTTTGTCGGATGGGAAAGCTTCCCCTATTCCCAAAGACCTCTGAGTCTTGCATACATGGCTCCATGGTTGCCAGGCCTTCGAACGAGCCTGATTCCGACGGATTCCGATAGCGACAAAGCGCGGGAAAAGGTCGCTGCCATCTTTCGAAAGCTCATCGAAGTTGCAATTTCCGATGTTGCCCTAAGCGCAACCCTTGAGCAGAGTGTTTGGCCGATTATTTGTCGCGACGAAATCTACACTGACATATTCCTGGAGGAGGTTTTCAAGACCGCTTTGGGTTTTGGGCTTGATGACGAGCGGACCGAGATACTAGGATCCATTGTCGCTTCCCTGGGCACGATCACGATTCGGGGGAAGCTACTATCACGACTTCGCAAAGCTCTGAACAGAACGTCTCTACGACCTACCAGACAATTACCAGACAATACGGTCTGGGGCGAGATCTGCGTACTGCTCCGTTTATGTCTCTCCGCTTCTTTTGACAGTGGCGTTCAGTCCCAGATCTTCTTACCAGAACTTTTCCATCTTGTCACAATGCTTGCCAACACCGGGTCAACTGATATGAGGATCATGGTGCATCGATTGCTCGTCAATACGATCCATGCTATATGTACAACATTTCCTCTGGAAGACATCAAACTTGCGAGGCTGAAAATCCTTCTCACGTCACTCTCGGAGCCGAGAAACGATTCGTTGTTCAACCTATCTAACCGGGATGGTGTTTCTATCTCATCTCTTCAAGACTCTGGAATACCGGCTCTAAATGCGACAGAATCTTTGGCAATCCTGCTATCAGAAGTTAGTACTGTTGCAGCACCGTCTGTCGACATGTCAAATGCTTGGCGCTCTAGGTGGATGAGTTTGGTTGCCAGTACTGCATTTCAAAGTAATCCAGCAATACAACCTCGCGCTTTTGCTGTCATGGGATGCCTAGCCCGCGAGGATGTTGACGATGATCTCCTCTACCAAGTTCTTGTTGCTCTTAGGAACAGCATCGCCCGCTGGATCGAAGAAGGCGATAGCGAGATGCTCATTGCTATTGTTACATCTCTCACCAAAATGATGGATAAACTACCTTCGGCGTCCCGATACGGTATGCAGCTGTTCTGGCTGGCGCTATCTCTTGTTAGACTCGTCCCCCTGCCGCTATTCAACTGCACGGCCTTATTTCTCGATGCCATTCTGAGCAATATTGCAACATCTGGAGATTTCAAGGATGGCCATATGGTTCCAACATTACTGCAAGGCCGAATACCACTCGATGACGCGGCCTTACAACTTGATGAGATTTACGGGATCCATTTCAATATTGAGAACTTCCACTTCGCTGTCGTGACCTGTTTAGTGAAGGGCTTGACAGACTCCGTCACAAAATCAACAGCTATACGTGTGCTGTCGACATTCCTCGAGGTCACGAGCTCCAGTAGTTCCTCGGGATTGAGATTCCCACGAGATCTTACCTGCTTGCCCTACCTCGGCATTCTCCTGGCCAGAGCCATGAGCCCCGACGAAGCCAAGGAGAACCTATGGCTTGCCGGCTTGACTTCCATGCAAGATCATTTGTCTTCTGAAGAAGTTTTCCGTCTCATCGATGTCAATGTAGTGAAAGACAAGGAACTATTGCTCAACATGGCAATTGCAATGATGGACTTCCACTACTTGGAAGATTCAGTCCAAAACCGGGGCTTGCTGTGGCTCAACAGGATCGCTTTGAATCGGCCGGCTGTGGTCCTCCATCTGTAAGCTCTATCCAGCGCCTGTAGAAAACTTTGCTAACAATGCGATAGATGCGGACCCATTATTCGACTCCTAGACGACATCCTTATGTCGTGCCAAAATGCGGCCACTCTAGAATCTGCTCACCTGCTGCTACGCACCATAACATCGAACCCCAAGTTCTCGGGCGGCGTTGATACCGCGGAGATGCTGGAGGATGTCCTTGATGGCATCGGATTTGGCGGGCTTTGGCGCTCATCTACATTCCACATCCCAAACGAGCACGAGAGGCAATGTACTGCCCTGACCGACAGGCTCATTGAGGTACGCTTCCCCCCTAGACATGTTGAATGCATGCTAACATTGTGCAGCTCATCATTGCCTAAAATTCATTTTTACGAGAAGAGAGATCAGTGTGTCTTGTTTTTTGCTACTTGGAGCGTGCATGTTTCTTCACACCTTTATGCTTGACGACGTATGAATATCTATCTGAACTGATGATTGATGACAAAAGCGGGCGATCATGTTTATTTCATATGTTTTGGATATATCGATACCCGGTTCATAGACGTTCTTTATTTACAAAAGCGAGCAAGAATACAAGTCTGTTGTTGCTATTGCTACGTCGCGGCTGCCTCGATTGCATGTATCGCGCTTGCCGCTTCTGTGGCCCGCTCCTCTTCTGATAGCTGTCAAAATTCGGCTTCGACGGCAGGCACATTCTTGTGGATCATGGTTTCCTTTGCCGGAAATGCTCGACTCAGAAGGATGTGTAATCCTCCAGCAACCAGAAAGCCGTAAAAATATCCCAAATAGTAAAAGTGTGTCGGTCCGTCGCCGACGTTAAGTTTAGGATTGACCTTGAACACAAATCAGCAACTACCCTTCATTACACCAGGACTGACAAACTCACAGATTTCGCAAATCCAGGCAAGAGCGGCACAAACCCCACCAAAAAGGACACCGCAGCCCTCTAATTCGTACCAAACCTATTATACCTATAAATCCCATTCGGGCGATACATATCCGGGACTGAAAGAACCTGCTGATGCACGAAATAGTAATCCGCGATCAAGATCCCCGAGATGGGTGCAAGCCAGATGGTATACCCGCTCATGAAATCGATAAGCGAGCCAGCGGACACGAGAATGTTCCAGGGCGTCATTGCCCATGCACCGATGACGGCGCAGATAAATTGACCGCGCCGGATGTTGATGTATTTGGGGAGCAGGGCGGAGAGATCGGTGGCGACGGAGATGGAGTTTGCGGAGATGTTGACGCCGATGAAGGCGATTAGGAAGGCGAGGGCGCAGAAGAATGCTGCTGCTCTTCCGCCCTAAATTCAGGATTATGTATCAGTAAAAGCCTGGTTCCAGAGGGGTTGAGACGTGTACTCGTGATGTCCAATTGTCTACGATCAGCAAAGGATCCCAGAGGAGCTCTCCGAAGAGGATCTTGGAGCCATTGGCGCCGATGATGCCGAAAAGCATCATGATAATGAAGACGATCGGGATCACTATCAGCTGAACGTAAGGACTGTTTGGCTTCTTCGAATAGCGCGCAAAGTCATTCATATTTACGCCCAGGGTTGCAAAGTTCCCAATCATGGCATAGATTCCGTTCATCATAGCCCACCCCAGAGCTGGTCCATGGACTTCATTTCCTTGAGTAAAGATGGCGCGGCCGCCTCCTGTCTCTTTGACTATCCATCCGATTATTGCAAAGCCGGCTATTGGCGTGACGATACTTTTGAAGGTGAAGAACCAGCGGACTTGGTGGGGTGGGATATAGTGGAACGGGAGGCAGATGAGGAAGTATATGAAGTAGGAAATCATAAATGCAGTTGTGATATTGGCGGACTCGGGTAGCTGGTTAGGGACGTTACGAAACCGAGGCCAGATGGCAAAAATCATCGATTCTTCAAGGCATTAGTTCTGCTATTCCTTGATACTGCGATTGGGAAGAATAACTTACGAACGCATTCAGCTCCAGTGTAAGTCCCGATACCATACCAGAAGACCGAGATCACGATTCTGAACACAATGATAACGTAGGCGAAGTAGAAACCATAAGCGCTTCTCGCTTGGACCGTGAACGGAATATGAAGCCTTGCTCCGATGAGCCCGTTGAAGGTTACGACGAGAGCAGTGATGAAGTTGCCGATGACCACGGCTACGAGAGCGAGCTTCCATGAAAGTCCGATGGCGATTAACGAGCTGCCGATTCTCCAGTTGGAGACTGCGAATGCATCTGAAATCCAATACGTGACGACTTAAGAATGTTATTACCAAGTCAGAAGGGTGGGAAGTCCACGTTATAACTCACAGTTGTAAGTCCTCCAAGTTCGGTACTCGGGCTCGACTGGGTCCAAATCTTGGGGAATTCAGTAAGGTCCTGCAACTAGGAACTGTATCTACGGCTTACCTTTATTTGACCACTTTGTTCCGGGTGCCATGCGACTCTCGTTAACTTGAAGGCGTGCCTTCCCCTTGAGTCTCCGCCATAACGAATAATTGGTCTCCTCATATACTTCGGCATCCACCTCAGAGGAAGAAGAGATCTCGGCTTGCGCTTCCTTGGACATCTTACATGAGAACTATGCCAAGAACTTAAATCACAACAACAAGTCGTGGAACGTTCAGCAAAGCTTTTCGGCACATATCCCTCTTCTCTGATATGTACTATGAACGTCCACATCAAAGCCCGCGTTCTTATCTCCAGACCCACAACAGCTGCCACTTGGCGGTTTCGCAATTGGGCCTTGCGATTACGATGATCTCCATCTTTGAGTAGCGCACGGTCGGTACCGATTCGGCGGGGATGTGGGTTGGAGGTGGTGATAGAGGTAAATGAAGAGTGGGATATTTTCTATTCTCCACGACTCGACTAGAGCGTCTAGCTTATTGCTAGCGACGGGAATAATGAAAGGATGCAAGAAGAAAGCCCATCACACTCTAGAAATCGTGAATGTTGGACTTTGGGAAGTAATGGTGTAGAGAGTGAGATGAGCATGGCCTTTCGTCTCTGGATGAGTAACAAGGGAAAATGCTAGAGGTTAACACTAACACATCTTCGTGAGCCTGTCAGAATAATCAGCAACGATCAGAAATCTAATGCGATGCCATGTGGTATGTATGCAGCTTTGACTCCGACAGTCTTGATGAGCGCCATTCAGCAAGAGACCCCCGGGCTCAGCTCAAGAGTGGGGATACCAGGTCGGGTAGATTAACATACAATCCTAGCAGGGATGCATTTAGAACTCTCAAGCAAAATCAACCCAAATAATAGAAAATACACATACCGTAATTTGAAAGAGAATAAAGCATGGCTTCTCCTCCAATCCACCCCTCAAACTCAACAGGGTCACATCTCTCTATCACAGCAGAAGAGCTCATGCACCTGCGTCTCGTAGCACTTGGAACCAAACCCCCATCACTTATCATTCGTGGAGGACAGATTCTATCACTACACACAGGAGAGATCCTACCTCGAGATGTGGTGGTTTCAGGCAGGCATATCGCGGCGGTTACACCATGGAATCACTTCCCCACCGCTATTGAAGAGATAAACGCACATAGGAAATTTATCTCTCCGGGGTTTATAGATACGCATATTCATGTAGAGTACACTAAGCTAGTCCCAGGGGAGCTTGCTCGACTGAGCGTGCCGAGGGGGACTACGACGGTTTTGGCGGATGCGAGTTGCATTGCTAATGTATTTGGAGGGAAAGGAATGGACTTCATGGGTACGAATAGCCCTTTCAGAACAAGTATGTACTCACAATTGTCAGGGGAAACTTCAACCCCGCTTCGAATCTTCCGCCAGGTATCTCACAAAATTCCTGGGAATGGCCCGGAGATTGAGCTAGGCGGGACTTCAGTCTCTACAGCAGAGCTGTGCGAGCGAGTCTCTCAATCAAATGCTGCTACGCTTGGAGAGAGCAATCCGTTTTCTCTCGATCTTGCTTCTGCTCGGAAACAGGCTGCGGCTTTGCATGCTGGGAAACGCATCACTGGTCACACGGCTTTGCTTGAGAATGAACCGCTTTGGGCATATGCGGCTGGAGGAATCGGAGATGTAGGTCTTGAGTTTTGTGCATCCAACAGCGCGCTTTTGAGCTCATCCCATTAGGATCACAATGCACACCAACCTAGCGACGTTATTGAGAGGGTCAGACTTGGGATGATGCTGACCGTGATGAGCGGATCAATGAACTCAAATATAGAAAGTGTTTTCAGCGACTTGCCAGCTTTGAGAGATAGCTTGGGCCATTTCTCATTTTGTGCTGATGACAAACTGGTGGAAGACCTAGACTCCGAGGGGCATATTGATCATCATGTGAGGGAAGCTATACGGCTTGGAGTTGACAAAATGAAGGTGTACCGAATGGCGACTTTGAACGCAGCTTCGTATTATCGGATTGACCATTTAGTAGGCAGTATCACTCCTGTGAAACTCGCAGATCTTCTTGTCTTGGATAATTTAGAAGATGCTCGGTGAGTCTTCCTCCTTTCTTGAGTCTCCAATCTGGCGCTGATAAGATCAAAGTCCTGAAGCTGTGGTAGTCAATGGGAAGCTGGTGGCACAAGATAACAAGCCATTGTTTAGAAACACAGATGAGATCCCTGCCTTCACTCTCAATAGCATACATATTGACCCTCATTTCCTAAATGCATCCAGCTTTCAAATCAGCCCCACAGCGGGGAAGAAGCAAGCATGGGTTCAAGCAATGGAGATGTACGATGGATATTTCAAGCGTGCCTTCCATGCCCAACTTTCTGCATCTGATTCAGGCTTCCTCGAATGCGATATCGTTCGAGATGTCCTCAAAGTTGTTGTGATCGACAGACACCACGCAACCCGACACTGCGGCACCGGCTTTGTCCGAGGATTTGGTCTGCAGAAGGGTTCCATTGCATGCACAACGAACTGCGAGAACCAAAATCTCGTGGTGGTAGGGACTTCAGATGACGAAATCGCACATGCAGTGCGAGAAATTGTCCAGCTCGGAGGAGGCTTCGTCGCGGTCTGCGCTGGCAAACTCGTCGGCTCCGTGAAGCTTGATGTGGCAGGATGCATGTCTTCAGAGCCTTGGGAAATAGTAAGAGATGATTCTGTTGCTTGTGATGATGCCGTGCGGGAGATTTTAGGAGGGAAACTGAAATCGCCGTTCATGATTGCGAGCTTCATTGGTCTGGTAGCTGTGCCAGACCTGGGCCTGACTGAGATGGGATTGGTTGACTGCAAAACTCAGGGGCTGATGAATGTTGTACTTTCTGAAGAGGAGGTTGCGATAACGGAAACAACGATAGAGACTTCACGGCCTATTAAAATATGCTGCAGGTGTCCTAGTCATGCACACGATGTTCATCGTATGATGGATAGTGCAACGGCTATAGTCTAATAATAATTTTGTGCAATAGCATTCGGTACTGGCAGCTCCTACTGATGTCTCGACTCTTGTGACCCAGTCTTGAAACGAAAATCACATGCTAGTCATTTATTACAAAAAAAAGAGGACAGTGCTCGAGGATAGACCACTCGGCCTAAGGCTGTTGGGGAAAGATGCTCAAGAAATAACGATGTATTGCAAGTCCTGGGACGAGTATTAAGCAATCTTGTATAAACATAACAACATGGTATCCGCAAAGCCATATAAATCAAATATTCTGGGACAATTCAATCAATAACAAACTTCGCCTTCCCCTTCAAATCACCAGAAACCGCATTCCTCATCACCCCTCGGTTTGTGTTGCTGCCCTTCTTATGCACATCATTCTCTACCTGATGCGAATAACTCGAAGGCTTGTTCATCTCAGATGTGTCCCTCGCCGTATTGTACTTCTCAAACACCTGTCCCACAACCTCTTCCAGCTCTTGCTTTGTGAAATTATCCTCACCACCAATAGCCAGCCTGATCTCCGTCTCCTCAATGAAATCCTGCACCTTCCTCATCTCGTATTCGTCCTTCCGTAGCCTATCCGGGAGGCCTTGGCCTTTCAGGAGCGCCAACACGCCCGCCGTTGCAGCGTTGATGATTCCAAGAACAGTGATAGCCGTATTATGGAGCTTCGAAAGCGGGCCGAGGGAGGCAAGAGTTGCGCCGATGAGGATCTGTGCTCCCACTGCAATATAGTAGACTGCTTCCACCAAGTTGTACTGCCGCGAGCGCCATCGTTGAAGGCTTATGACTTCCTTATAAAGACCTCGCGCACCCTTGCGCGCGGCTTCTATATCACCGCCATCGATGTGCTCGGCGACGTTGATCCCGACGGCTTTGCGGAACTTGGTGAGGTTGGAGTCGCTATCGAAAGGAGGGGGAGGGTCGGCTGTCGAGTTGGAGCCGCTGAGGAGAGGGGTTTGTTCGCCAGTGTTGGACATTGTGTTTCGAAGGGGGCAAGAAAGTGATACGGAGAAATAGAGGTATCACAGCGGGACACAGAAACAGAAATATACTTACCTTTTGCTCCTAGCCTCATCTAGGATACGTCAGCTGGCGCTTGATACGCAGATGATTGAGTCTCGGTGTGCCAGGAGGTACTTAAGCGTGGTGTTTTGGATGTGACTTGCACGACACGCCTTGGCAGCATGACAGGGGCTGGTAAGCGACAACTGTAGCTCAGCCACGACGCGACAACCCCTGAGCTCCTTTTAGATTTGTTTATACTTGTCAAATCCACCAGGATTCCACCTTCCTAGCTCATCTCGGCATAATCCTGGAGACTCCTCTTCAGGTCGGCAATGTTGTGGGCTAAGCCATTCCAAATCTCTCCCACAAACTAATTCGGCATGTGACTGGTGGACATTTCCCGGGGTTGAGAGTGGCTCCTCGGATCCACCGAACCATTGGATCGGTCCCAGAGGGGATATTTTCTGGATTCGGATGGCATCCGGCACAGGTGACTACTTTGAGAGTATGGATCTGCATTGTTATTCGAGTGCTCTTCTCATTCCTTTCTTTTTCTGATTTGGTATCCGCGTTCTTTTCATCTCCTGTCCTTCATTATGCGCGTTTCCTCAGTCGTTGCTGCCATTGCAGTCGCCTTAAGTGGCGCCAATGCGCAAACTCAATATACCGCCACGAACGCGGCTTCCGTTGAAGCTGCAAGGGCAACTGCGAGGACGTTGAGCCCGACAAGTTCTGTGAAGGGAAGGACCTTTGATCGATTCGTGAATATCTTCCTAGAGAACACGGATTTCGATATGGCAGCTGCGGATCGTGAGCCTCCCATCCTGTCTAAAACTCTGGCGTTGCTGACAATAGCAGCAAATCTCCAATGGATAGCAAGTCAAGGCATCACCCTGACAAACTACAAAGCAATTACGCATCCAAGTCAACCGAACTACATTGCTTCGGTCGGTGGCCAGACTCATTGGGTTATCTGGGATCTGTTCTCACGTATCTCCTCATCGGCAAGAACAATTGTGGATTTGTTGGACGCTAAGGGAGTTTCGTGGTCTGAGTATGAACAAGACGCTCCGTACTCTGGATTTGAAGGCGACTATGTGAATCAGGTTAATGGCGCGAACGATTACGTTCGGAAGCACAGCCCGTTGATGAGTTATGATTCGGTCACCTCTGATCTCGATAGACTGGCAAAACTCAAAAACTTTACTATGTTCTTGAACGACCTTGATGATAACAAACTCCCGCAGTGGATGTTCATCACGCCCAATATGAGTAAGTGCCATTGGCATTAGTCCAAGACAGCTTAGACTAACCTTTTTCCAGCGAATGATGGACATGATACATCCGTAACTGTTGCCGGAGCATGGGCCAGAGGGTTCTTAGAACCGCTTCTATCCAACTCAAATTTTCTTTCAAGGACACTCGTACTATTGAGTCAGTATTCCCGAACCTCTCTGAAAATTCAAGATGGACTAATACCTATTAGCTTTCGATGAGACGGAGACTTATCTCTCCGACAACAGAGTGTTTTCAGTCTTGATTGGTGATGCGGTACCGACCAGCTTGCACGGCACGACCAACGATACTGCGTTTAACCACTACAGCATCATGGCTACTGTGGAGAACAACTGGGATCTGGGTAATCTAGGAGAAGGCGATGAAGATGCGAGTGTATTCTTTTGAGACTGAATAATTATATCATTTTAATTCAAATATAGAAAGTGTTGGCAATTACGATTTTTCTGTTTGGGTGACACTCACCCGTTAGCTTTTTCACATCTCCGATCATTTTTGAACCGCGATGAACCTTTTATGATTTTCTTCTTCTTCCTAGCAATTGCATTTCGTTCGTTAAGCCCCATTCTCCGGATTTCACAGGCTGCATGTCCTGCACGTGAAGTCTATGCAGGTCATACAAATCCATGCTAAAATGATGCGGGGTTGCATGCAGAGCCACAACTCCGCCTCAATTCGCACATTCTCAGCCGTACGAGCCTGGCCATCTCAAAATTTCACATAATTATCTTTTCTTCCCGAAACTTAAGCACAGGCATAAAGTCTTCATTAAAGTTCGAACGAACGCTTAATCGTATATCTTCTTCGCAGACTCCGAAGTGTTGCCATTCAGCGCGATCGCCGTTTGCAATGGCTGACGCCGGCGCAGCTGACGATGGGTGGCATCTCGTTGTCGCGCATCCAGCGACGGAGATCCGCGAGGAGAAGCAATTAGAGCAATGGGAGCGGTCGCAGGGGAATTGGTCGGGTGCTGGCAAGCACCCGGCGGATTGGAGCGAACATAAGACGGTCAAGATTCTAGACAGGGAGCTGGGTGCTGGTACATATGGGACTGTGGCGCGCATCACGCATCGAGGGGTCGTAATGGCTCGAAAACAGTAAGACGCTTTGTTACCCGTCTGCCTGCGAAAGTGGTACTGACAATTCTCAGTGTCACGCCCAAACGAGGGATGGCGGTTGAGAAGCTCCGGGAAGAAGCCAATGCGATGGAACGGCTAGTACACAAACACATACTGAAATTGGTCGGCACATACACCTACAAACGCAAGAGCCTATACCTCCTCCTATACCCCGCGGCTGTGTGCGATTTAAGCAGGTTTCTAGACGATGTCGATGATTTGCGCTCGGGGACATACGCGGATCGCGAAGACGCCATGGATCGCATCCAAGCCCTCGGGTTGAAAGATATCAGTACCATCGAGGAACTCGCTTTACAGGGGCAATCTGCAACTCCATTCCCAAGGGCCGCTACAGCTGTAGGGTTTCTGCAGTCAATACTTGGGTGTATAACAGAGGCATTGGGATACGTGCACGCGCAAGATATCAGGCATCGGGACTTGAAGCCGAAGAACATCCTACTTAGCCCGGGAAGAGTGTATCTTGCGGATTTCGGCATAGCTCGCGATGTGAAAGATTCCGAGGACTCAATCACAAGCGGTAGATGCGGAACGCCTTATTGGATGGCCCCGGAAGTCCACGACGAGCAAGATCACCACATGGCTCCTGCTGATATTTGGTCGCTTGGCTGCATCTTCCTGGCCGTTGCGACAATTCTATATAGTGGAACATTGGAGAAGTTCGACCAGATTTTGAAGGAGCGGGACTGGAATAAAAAATACGAAATTCTGCCCAATTATCTGAACGATTTGAAAATTAAGGCCAAGGGGGCGGCACTTGAAGACCACGAAAGACCGAATTTTAATGCTAAACACCTCATCAGACTCGTCGATGACATGCTCAAATATAACCCAGACGAACGGCCTACGGCAGTCGAAGTGAACGAGAGGCTATCAGAGCTTGGAGGTTTGGAGCAAATCTACCATCTCTCCTGCTGTCACAAAAAGAACGCATATATCTCCGAAGTCATCAGTAGGCTGATCCCTCCCGAACATGCAAGTCCCTCTTGCTAATGAGTACCCGCAGATAAAAAATTCAAATCCATAAGTGAGATGAACGCAGACTCGGTTCTCGAAATAGTCCTGTTGAAGGCGGAGAACGAGAAGTATAAAGATCGTCTTGAACGCCTCGAGGAGATCCAGAGTACTTGGGAGCGGCGATTGGCGAACCAGCTCAAGCACACCGGTGACCAATACAAAGCTTTACAAGAAAAATACAACCAAGAAGTCGATGCTCGCAAGAAACTCGAAGAGCGCTTGAAATCTACAGACCATAAACCGTTCCGCCGGCCCCGTTCGCAAAACAGAGGCCGAGGCAGAAGTCAAGGTCTTCTTCATTCCAATGGTGCCAATGGGAAAACCCAACCCAATGAAAATAGACGTCCCCCGCTCCTACAAACAACAGACACTGGAAAGTTGAGTCCTCACATCCAGCGACGCACAAGTGGTCTACCGCTCCCATCCGACCATCCACCCCAATACGGCCAGCTCTCAGCAAAGATCCCGGAAGCAGCTCGAGCACACTTGTCAGCTCGACACACTCGATCTTCTCAAGAGCCAGCGTCAAATCAAACGAATCTCTCAGCTCTGCAAGCTCTTCGAGAACTACAAGAAGTGCATCGCCAGGTAGTCCGACTACGGCCAAACCGCGACCCTTGGCATATCCGGACTCTCCGGTCATGACGAATGAGACGATTAAACCGGCGACTTTTGTTAAGAGGCCGAGCCCTGCCACGAAGCCGTCGTGGGCAAACATGGTAGCCAGGTCTGCTTCGAATGTGTGAGGAAGGGCAAGACAGATGCCATTGATGTGGCCAAATCTCAAATTTTGAAGCATGAGAGCTCACTCTCGAATCAGTATGAGGTACAGACAAGAGGCAGTATATCTCGGATGCGGCATCTCATTTGCGAGCCGCAAATAATGCGGCCCCTACGAACTCAGGCCTGGCCATGCATGAAGGCTCACTGGGCTGAGTCGCATGCTTGCCACCTGCTAAATACATCAGGCAACATGAGAATTGATGAAACCCCTCTGGGCAAGGAACGGCCGAAGCAACGACAGGAGCAAGGCCAGGCTCAATCGTCTCGCAGGGAAGGGGCCGGCAGCTGCCAGCCGCAGCCTAGCTAGCGAAATACGAAATAACGTCCTCGTTCGCACTTGCAATCCTGAAGTCTCTCGTTCCAAGCAAAACACTGTATTTTTTGTTTCACCGGCACATTTTCGGGTCCTCCCAAAACCCTGAAACATATGTGGGTGGCAAGCTTGAAGCAACACCAGAAGGGTTTGCACGTGCCTCCCTATTCCCTGACAAAGTTTTACATCACGGCCGCAACCTTCGATCTCTACTGATATATGAGGCCAAGCTGGTATCACCTCGCCGTGGACTTGTTTTTTTATCCTCGGCCGTTGACAATGTCATGCTTTTCATCTACATTGCTTGTGGATCTGGCCAAGTGTGCCAAGTAGATCCTGCCAAGCTGAGTGCGAGTGATATGTTTTCCCTCCTGAGCACGAATATGATTTTCGGGAGTTCGGCCAAGCTGAAGCAGTTTGCGGGGCTTTTCGATATGTTTTGGGCTTACAAGCATCTCGCTCGTTTCTCTTGAGGTTGAGATGATCCTGGTGAAGGAGCCGCAGAAGTTTGGTATAGTACCAAGCAGTTTTAAGCAAGATTTCGGATATCTTAGCATGCGCTCCTAGCAGTGTTTTATTTCTCTTGGTGCTCGGAGATGTCAGTGTCTTCCACTTTACCCCTCACTCGTTCACATGGGGTTTGCCAGTTAGTGGCAAAATTATCAGCCAGATTCCACCTGTTGCTGGTCATCTCCACACGTCCCTCTTTGAAATATATGTTGTTGGCTAGCAATTAAGCTTGTTTATCTCGGTGTATGGTCTCTTTATGGATATAATTTGGACGTTTTTCAGATAAAGTTATTAGCTTCTTGGACCTTCCCTTGTGGCTCGAAAAACCAATTGCTTCAATCTCAGACTCAACTCCTACTTCATCAACCTATCTCTCGAGTATAAAGTATATCCAACGGACGTCTTCAAATTATCATCAGCATCATTCAGCTGACATTTATTCGTTTGCAACTTCATGTTCATTCATTCACGTTCTTTTATCTACCTTCATTCTAATAGATCTCTCATTTATACTACATTCGTTTTCGAGTAAGCAATCGCTCCTTCTTCGGGATGCTTCTCCAAACCACCGTCATGACCGCCATCCTGGCCACCCTCGCCTCAGCTCAATCGCTCAACATTCCTACTCGTCTTGGCAGCACCAACTCTCTCCGCGAAGCCATGTCCATCACCGGATCCAAGGACATGGGCAACAAGGAATATTACCGCGGACGTGCCTGTGATTCCGATGAGGACACCGGCAGTTCTAACGCAGTCTTTAACCTCGAGGCCGGCGCTACTCTCTCCAACGTAATCATTGGAGTCAACCAGCTGGAAGGCGTTCACTGCCAGGGGGCTTGGACTCTGAAGAACGTGTGGTTTCGCGACGTCTGGGAAGGTAAGCTGAAATCCCAATTCCTCAGATACTTTTCATAGCTGACTATGCCAGACGCCATCTCTCTCCTAGGCACAGGCGACGTTACCATCCAAGGAGGCGGCGCCCCAGAACGCCGCCGACAAAGTCATCCAGCACAACGGCAGAGGCATGGTCACCGTCAAGGACTTCACCGTCGTCAGTGTCGGCAAGCTCTTCCAGTCCTGCGACAACTGCTCTAAGAACGGCGGGCCCTGCAACGTTGTCGTTACTGGCCTAAAGGCCAACGGCGTCACGTCCGATCTCGTAGGTATCAACTCCAACTACGGCAACAAGGCTACGATTTCTAGGTCTTGCGTGAATAGCGTCAAGAAGGTCTGCCAGGAGTATAAGGGCATTGTGAAGGGCAATGGGGACTCTGAGAAGGTTTCTACTACCAGCAGCTGCACTGGTGCCCAGGGGAAGCTTACTGGTCTCCTGCTTGCTAGATGGAGCATGATTGACGAGCTGAAATCTTGGACGGGGAAAACAGCCCAAGAAATCCTGTTTCTACCGCCTTGGTATTCTATTCATTGTACATAAATTATGCTTTTCTTTTCGATGTCTAGGACATCGCGCCTTCTTGTATTTACACTTGCGGCGTGTTATTTCACGCAGGCACCTTCAACTTCCGCAAAAACGTGGAGTAATAATTACATTCGCAACGCATTTATCCCACTTTCAAAACAATCAAATTTGTAAGAGAACGGTGGTATTGAGCCAGGGACAACCCACTGACCTTCAAGAACGAGATCAAAACCCGGGAACATTACATGACAGTGCAAAATACATATGGAGCTACACTTGCAACTGCCGCCACTCCCATTGTCATAAGCACTACATCTTCGTTGCCCGAAACCGAAAAGCCATTCGGGGTAGTGACACTGGCAGCAGGCGGCGTTGATGCGGGTGGCATCTTGGCAAGAGCCTGGTCAAGAGCAGCTTTATATTCCTCGTTCGATTTCTGAAGGGCTTCAATATCCTCGCGCAGAGTCGTTGACTTCTCATTCTCTGACTTCTGCTTGCTTTTGATCTCCTGGAGTGCGTCGGATAGTGTCTTGATCTCGCCCAGTTTCGTCTCCATCTGTTCTTGAGCGCTCTGCTGTAGACGTTTCTGAGCGTTGACACTTTCATCTAGCTGTTTTTGGTACCACTTCTTTTCTCTCTCCAGATCTTTCTGGTAAGTTTCGTCCTTCTTTTTGAAAGCTTTTTCTTGTTCTTTTTGGATGTCGAGCATCTCCTTGCGGAATTTCTCTTGTTGGGCGATGAGCTCGTGGTTGATCTCCTTTGCAGCTGAAGTTTCGCCAAGTCTCAAGTTGCCCACGTTCATTTCGGTTTGTACCTTCAGTACGAAAGTATCGTTCTTCGCAAGGATTTCCCACAGCATTTCCATGGCCGATTTCACGGTATTGTCGTGGCGCCTGGAAATAGCTCCACCTTGAAGGAGTGGTGCCCAATAATTCTGCTTCAAGTCCTTTTCGCGATCGTATAATTTCTGCAAAGCCAGCGAGTCGTCTTTGGCGGTATCCCAGTGAGTTGTGGCAAGAATGACAGAGTTCATTTTGTCCTCTCCGATCAACTTATAGAATGTTCGAAGGTTGAGACTGGCAGCACCTCCCATCTTCGGATCCGTGATGCGATGCAAGTAAATGACCCCGCTCAAGCGAACCTCCAGGTTATAGGCAATATTCAGCCAGGTAGTGAGCTCCGTAAGCACTTCAAAATCGGGGCGATTGGAGTCATCAAATCCTGGCGTGTCAATGAGATGCACCACCTTCCCAAAGCATTTGATGGTATAGATGGCAGGTACTTTCGTGCCTGGGTTGAAAAACAATGGTCAGCTAAAGTATGTATCTTCGTCACAGCGTCCAGAAGATATTTCTACTCACAAGATTGAAGATTATGTCCTATTGCGATTGACTCCTTCGTCAATTGAGATATAAAGGAGCTTTTGCCGGAACCTGTTAATCCCATGACCGAAACAAAAAGATCTTCTGGTCTGCATCATAAGTTAATATTGCCAATTTGTACAAGCTTTAACTTGGATTTGCGTAGCGTACCCGAACGTCTTCCCAAGGGCTGAAGACATAGCGAGGTTGTGGGGTTGAAAGTGCTGGCTACGCCTGGTACCATTTCCCCCGGCCGTCTCGGAACTCTCTGCCATGATTTAGGAGATACGAGTATTTTGAAAGGTTTAGAATTGGGATATAGAGGTCTAGAGATGATAATGAGAATGCGAAGAGAGATGAAAGTGACAGCCTGCTCAACGGAAATATGGTGGGGGGCAGCCTGATGACTGAATCTATAAGTTGCTTTTGCAGCCACTTCGCGCCACTCTCCCCTTTTGGGAACCGCCTTAATCAAGCCTTGCCACAAAAACGCCTGGCCTCGCCGCGCCCTCTATTAATAATTGTCCTGCTCAGCTCGCACTTCTCTGCTTACACCCGCGATCTTCCTAAAGCCTTCAACCAAGTTTTGCGAAGTCCAGCTTGGAAAAGCGACTAGTCATGAATATCGCTGTGATGGGCCCAACAGGGTCTGGCAAGAGTACTTTTATCAAGGCTATGACAAAGAGAGATGATATTGCGGTTGGGAGTAACTTGAAACCAGGTAGGCTGTGTCCATCTTCGACCAAAATGCGATTCTGATCGTTCTAGAAACAAACATCGTCCAAGGCTATCCTGTTGAAATTGGGTCAGAAAGTTTCGTCTTGATTGACACTCCGGGATTCGACGATCAGATTCTTACCGACAAAGATGTGCTTGGTATGATTGCTGCGTGGTTACAAAACTCCAGACCTGCAGTGAAACTTACCGGTATCATCTATCTGTATCGCATCAACGACAACCGACTGCACGGGTCCTCACAGCGAGCGTTTCGCATGTTTAATAGGCTATGCGGAGACGATTATAGTCCGAATATTGTATTGGCCACCACTTTCTGGGATATGGTCGATGAAAATAAGGGGATTTCCAGAGAAGCTGAGCTACGAGGTTCGGAACACTGGAAGCGGATGATTGAAAGCGGAGCTGGGGTTGAGCGAATCCACAATTATGAAGAATGTCAACACATCCTAGAGATCTTCACCCGTACGGAACCCAAAAATCTCCACGTCCAAGAGGAACTTGCAGTCACAGGAGCGTCACTGAGCGACGTCGTGGACTCGATCGCAGACAGCGCTGAAATGAAAGCCCTCAAAGCCCAACAAACTGCCGACCGGGAAGCAGCAGAGGCACTCGCGAGTCGTCAAGCAAAAGCCCAAGAAGATAAAGCGAGAGTCGCAGCTAGAAGGGAGCGTGAAAGCGCTCGAAGAGTTCTCGAACAGCAAGAAGCGTTACGAAACACACAGGCTGAGGCCCATGCGACTGGTTTGAGGGAAGCAGAAATACAACGACAAGGGCTCGCGCAAGAAACACAGCGTGAACAAATTACCTTTGAACAGGGGAACAGGACAAATGATGAGTTGAGGCAGAAGTTGACAATAGAACAAAGGGGAGTGAATAAAAGGCCGATGCAACCTCTACGGCAGGCAAAGAAATCTCGGAAGTCGTGTGATGCTGAGGTTTTGGGTATCTGTGCCATCAGTTGTTGTTGCGTCTTAGTTTGCGGTATCATTTTTATTTGTGTTGTAATAGTTGTTGTGTTATGCCTTCATTTTGCGGCCCGCACGTTTTGACGGACTGCACGGCTTGCGAGGGAAGGAGTTCTGATGGACAGTCTTCCTTGAATTTGAATTAGAATTATATGGTGGTAATGTAATACTTGTACAGTTACCCAAAGAAAAATCACTCACTAGACTCTCATCGCCGAAGACACTTTCAAATTTTTCTGATATATTCACTTATAATCCGGAATACGCAAGGAACACGACAATCTGATCAAAAGAGCGGGGAAGAAGAGGGCGAGAAGGCTAAGAGTCCGAAAACCGAAGTCACCTGGCTTCCTCTACCCCTCTTTGCTCTCGAGGTTTCATTCTGAATACTCTGCAAGCCAAAAAGTATGACGAGAAGTTAGAAAAGACAGAAAACAGGATTGGTTAGCTAGACCTCGTAGAGGCTTTGATGACTCAAAGACTCAATTTGACTTCTGAACTTCGCAGCCGCGACTATATAACACCGTGTGAGGTAACTCACAGCCGTTGCAACTAAACATTTGTGCGAAAATAGCCAATTCATGTGGTTGGAAGTGCAGTCATCGCATTGCGTTGTACTTTAGCTGTGTGCCGACGTCGACAGCTAATCCTCCATACATTTATCAATTCAATGCCCATTCACAGACTAGCCATCGAACGAACGTATTAGACAACTTGACAACAACTTTTGTGACTGAAAGGGTTCCGACGAACGAATGATGAAGATTGAATGCTGTAATTGAACGACAGATAACTACCAAGACAAAATTGGGACCGAGTCTAACAAGGCCCGCGCGCTTTCAGCGGAGACACAACTTGAATCACTGTACTCATGTTCTACTAATTGGATTAGGTGCAAGTGTGCAAAACTACGCTGAAAGAAATAGTGTTTATATACCAATAAACTGAAAAGAAAATGAAGTCAAACAGCGGATATTCATTACCACTACTTTCAGGTCATAACCATCATGCAAGATCCAGCCATCTAAAACCTCACTTCTTCGGCGCCCCCGGTCTCCCACCAAAGCCCCATCTAATCTGGTTCGCAACATTAATCTCCACGCCCAACTCCTCCGCCCACGTCCAAACCAACCCCGGGTTCTTCTGGAACATACGTCCCACGATCGCGAGATCTATCTCCGTCTCGCCCTGACTGCCCTCACCCTTACCCGACAAGATAGCTTCCGCCTGCTTGCCGCTCGTAATCGTTCCCACGCTACCAACCAGCATCTTGTCTCCCACCGCCCTCTTGATCTCCTTCGCGAACGGAGCTTGGTATCCCGGTCCCGTCGTGATCTTCTGCTCGGGGTGATTACCGGCCGATGAGACATCGAGGAGATCGACGCCGCGCTCAGCGAGGATTGGGGCTAGCTTGACGGTATCGGAGAGCTTCCACGACTCGCCCTTGTAGCCATCGTGGTCCAGCCAGTCTGTAGCGCTGATCCGCAGGAAGAGCGGCATGTCTTTGGGGATGTTCGCCCGGGTCAAGTCGACCAGTTCGAGCGTCAGACGCGTGCGGTTCTCAAAGCTGCCGCCGTATTTGTCGGTGCGTTGGTTGGAGGCTGGGGAAATGAAGTTGTGGAGCAGATAGCCGTGTGCGTTGTGGATTTCAATGACGTCGAAGCCTGCTTTGACGGCTCTTTTGACGCCTGCCACCCAGGCGGTTTTCAAGTTCTCGATGTCGTCCAGAGTCATGGCCTTGGGAGTGGCATGGTCTGGGTTATATGGGACCGCGCTCGGAGCGTACACGTTATCGGGCCAGCCGTTCACGTCTTTTGTAGCTACGGCGCCGCCGGACAGCCAAGGGGCAACGGTGCTGGCTTTACGGCCTGCATGACCGATTTGTATACCAATCTTCTGGCCTTGCGAGTGTGCAAACTCGGTGATCTTCTTCAAGCCCCATTGGCCTTCCAGGTGGTCGTCAGACCAAATGCCAGAGTCCTCAGGCGTGATTCGGCCTTCTGGAGTTACGGATGTGGCTTCGATCATGGCGAGACCGGGGCCACGCGAGATGATGCCACCGAGGTGTGCGAAATGCCATGCGGTATGGTGACCGTTCTCGGCGGAGTATTGGCAGAGGGGTGATAGCATGATGCGGTTTTGGAGAGTGAGGGAGCGGATTTTGAGGGGAGTGAAGAGCTTGGGAACGGAGGCTTTGTCTGGTTGAGGATCTGAGGCTGTTCCGCTAGGAGGGATTTGAGCGGGTGTGAAGTAAGAGATCTGTGAATTGTGAGTGCTTGTTGACTTGATGGACATTGGAGACTTACGCCTTGTGCAGCCTTGTTTGGGATACCAGGCTTGGGGGCTGTCTCGCCATGCTCCTGGGGGACGCCGTGATGAGAAGACATTGTTGTTTTGCGAATTGACTGTACTTGAAGATATCAATTGAGCGATCTATAAATCTATGCGGTGCAATAAAAACAGAGAGAGCCAGGATCTTAAGTAGTAGCAGAAGAGTACCTCGCTGTCTAGACTCTTCGTTTTTCGGCTGAATGATGTCACGCAAATGGTGCCACAAATTATGATACAGCATCACAAATCAATCAAACACGTACCCGGGGATAACGAGACCGACAACGGCTCTCTCATATTACAAGGTTCCACTTGGTATGACTTTTCTCAACATCGATTGGACTTCAAGTCCCGACAACTTTCAACGTCTTTGAATTTGTGAGCTGGATTGCCCCGCTGAGGGGTACGTTATCGTTATCGCCATGCGGCTCAGGATCTCATCTAGAAATCTTACAAGTGAGGACGGAGATTTCAAGCTTTACTGTCTCTACGACCAGAATCAATGCTCGTCCTCTTCGCGAATCTTTCCCATCAAGGTGAGTTGTGAACAGTTGATTCAAAGCGCCCAAATTGCAACTGTCCTCAACCCCGATAGTTCTCCTGTGTCAACCCGAAAAATCCCCGACCAAAAAAGCTTAATTAGCTGTTGCATTTGAATACATTGCCACTTAGTAAGTGATACTCGAAGACGATGAGGTCGGTTTCAAGATGACGAGCCACTCCACTTGGGCAAGGATGCTATGGTCTTCAATTAGGGTTCACTAAGACCACTTGAAAATGGCAAGTTAAACTACGGCTCCCAGTCATGCACTTGCATGGGGACAAGAACAAGAGAATACTGCTGTAATAAGTATCGGCAAATAAGATGGGATTTTTCCTCTATCTCGTGAGTTTTGACGTTGTATCTGGCACCAAAAGTCCGCAAATGAACAAAATCGTCCTCGATTAGTATTTCGTACCCAAACAATGCAACTGCTTTGAGCAATTACATGATCACCTCGTTAGAAACATCCTATGAAAGTTAGCATTCATCTTCATTGGCCCGCACATTCTACGTACCCGTTTCAACTCCTTGAATGGCAAGCAGATGCAATTCTGCACTCGGACTTCATCACCAACACCGCACTCTTTACCCAAGATAGTGATGCTCTGAACCTTGACGCCGTTTTTGATAATGCTTGTGGTGTGGCTGTTAACAGGCGTAGGAGTTCCCTCAACACGAGCCCATGCGCCAACTCTGCTGTTCCATCCAATGATGGAGTATAGCACACAAGAATCGTGCTTGATCTCAGCGTCTTCCAGAACAATTGACTCCTTGATTCTGGCACCTGCACCGACGACAACTCGGGGACCAATTGAAACGTTTGGGCCCAACTTCGCCGTAGGATCGACCTGAGCTGTGGGGTGGATGAAGACTGGTGGGAGAATGTTCGCAGATGGCTTCGCAAGCTCCTTGGATCCTAATTGCCATGCCTTCTGCAAGTACAGAGCGTTCGCAGGTACAGCAGAACCGGCGGTCTTGATTTGTCTCCAAAAGTCCTTTGTCTCGTGTACGAAGAATTGTTTGCTATCCGCTAGGTCACTCAAAATATCCTGCTCCAGTCGCAACACTTGGTTGCTCTTTTCTTCGTCATCGTCTTGGAAAAAGGAGGATTCAAGGTTTTCTGAGGAGGGGTATGAGACGAGGCGGGGGCGATCAGTGCGTCTCTTAATGGCACTGCGGATAGAAGGGAAGATGCATTCGGTAGAGAAGAGGTAGACGCCGCAGTTGATGAGATTCGAGATGTGGGATTCGGGCTTTTCGACGTAGTGCAGCACTCGGCGGGTGTGGGCGTCCGACACGATGCAACCGAAATTGCTAGCAGCATCCTCAGTAACTCTTGTGCCTAGAATAACGGCCTCTGCGTCCCTATCCTCAAAGAGCTTCAGCATGTCGTTCAATGGGAACGAGCAGCAGACGTCTGCGTTGAGGACGAAGAAACGTTCTGGCCGGCCCTTCAAAATAGCGTCACGGAAGTGGTAAAGTCCTCCCGCAGTTCCCAAAGCTTGGTATTCGCGCAGGTATACAATCTTAATCTGGGGGAACTCCTTCGAAGCATCCTTAATGAAGTCCCGGAACACACTTTCGTCGTAGTATCCGATCATGCAAACTTCCTGAATGTGGGGGACCTTTGCGATGGCGGTGAGACAGTGCCAGACGATGGGATGGCCTGCGACTTCGAAGAGCGGCTGGATATAGTGTTAGACGTAACTCCATCGAAAGTTTAGGGCTTTGAGCATTACCTTTGGCAGATCCAGAGACAATGGTCTGAATCGAGTTCCTCTTGATGGTCCACCAACCTGCCCCATGTCAATACAACACTTCCCCTTTTGCAGCATGCATCCTCCTTGCGCAACTCACCAGAATGACGGCTTTTGTGGCGGCTTGACTGCCGTTGGCCTTGGATCTGTGGGGAATTTGGAGAGACATCTTGAATTATGGCGAAATATTACTTTGGCGGGGTGTTTCTGGCAGGAAAATGACACGAAGCACTCTCCTGAAGTTCTGGTAAGTGGTAGCGGAACTTTCCGTCTCAGGTTAGCCTCTACACGTGACCTATATTTGGTCTGCATCTTCATCATGGTTTCTTGAAATCCTTGTGCTTTCGAGCTTCATTTTACCTCAACAGAAACATCTGGATCATATAACATATCAGGTCATTAAGTATGATGGCAAAGTGTAGCCCGGTAGTAGATTCCAAAGTCACTTAAGAAGTCAAAGTTGCCAACTATGCAACGGTGTTCAAGAACGACATCCAGCAATTCAAAGAACACGGGAATGATGCCGAACGCGTTGGGAAACGTGCTCTTTCTGTCAAGTGTACCTGATTTATATGGGTGTGGCAATTGATTTGCAAGCAGACAGGGGTTGAAATGAAGGCCAAGTCAGGCCATCCCGGCATGAAAAGTGCTTTTGTGAAGCCATTCACGTAGGCAGCAACGACTCTCTATACAAGTTGGCTGTGAAGTTGATAGAGCTGCGTGAAAGTGTGTTTGAACGCCCTTTCCCGAAGTGGCTGGGAACCGAAACACACACCGCGCCGCTAATGCACCTGGTCACATTTTACTCCGCACTTGCATTTCTCGTTGTCCTTTTTCAATTGCACAAGTCAAGATCATGTTTTGGTGGTGAGCCCCGCTTAGCTCTATCTCACCATGTGCAAAGCAAATAGCCTTGAGAGCAAAAAGCTCAGGACTCGCAATGCGCTGCTCTCGAGATCGCCGATTCCCTCTCAGCTGCGGCTTTCTATCTCTTCCTATTGGAACGGAGTCTCGAGTTCGTAATGCACCATGCAAGCTTGCACTTTACCTGCCTCTCGCTTTCACGAGTCCGCAACGCGTAGAGGAACACGATGGAATTAACTGACAGATTTGGACGTGCTGATTCGGTGCATAGACAATTTCGCGTTTTTTGGACAGGTATAAAGAAGAGCTTAGGGCCTCGAGAGAAAAAGGTTGCCTGGTTATTTTTCCATTTTCCCATACTGAGCTTCTTGCTACCTCTATTGGATTTCCAACGTGACCTCCTATATCCATTGAGCTTATTCACTCTTCCTTTTGCTAGCCACCTTTGAAACATTCAGCCTTTGCTGCCTAGTGCCTGGCTCTGTCGCTTTCTTCTGGCAGGCCCTCGGCTCTCCACTTGCTTGCATCTTCCCGCTCTTGCACCTTCGTCCCTTTCACCAATCCCTCTTTTTTCCGACATCAGCCTCATACCTTCTCGAAGCTTTGCAATCTTTTGTCAGCCTTGCTCTATTCAGAGGATCTTCTCTTGCTCATAGGTATATCATCAATTGTTGTCTCTACTCTGGAAGCTGTCTGCGAATACTCTTGGCTTCCCCATGACTCCAAAGCTTTCTCCATCGAATTTCAATCTCTACGGCTTTGTCGAGTATACCCGCAGATTTTCTCTTCGCATCTCTTCTCTACTCTACCAGTACTAACTCGCCATTGAATGCAGACCCGAAACCGTCTTTGATATCGCAGAGCCAGCCGACTATAACATCATGGTCCCCCGGGGCTCAAACGCTGGACTCAAGCGCGAGTCAACAGTCTCTCATGGTCTCATCACACCCGATGAGTCTATGACAAGCATTGGTACTATCCACCCAAAAGAAGAAGAGTTAGATTCTGTGTCTCTCTCTGACAGACTTCAAGATCACCAAGTGCAAGGCAACTCTATCAGATCGCATCACGGCTTGCGATCTTTTGAAGGCGAGAACCCAGGAAGTGAATCCACAGACCGATATCGCCGATCGGCCTCAGGTACGAAATTCACTTCGCTAGCTAGAAAAGCGTGTGCTCACTTTGAAATCTAGTGTCAGTTCGGTCGTCTTTTCCCCCTCCTCCCCCTCCTCCCCTTCTTCAACCTCGCATCCACAACTACAGCCCTCCAGCGAGCCCAAGCACAATGTCGCCCGCAGATGTCGAAAGAAATCCTGGTCTGGCCATCGTTGGCCGTGATAGCAAGATACTTGTTGATGCTCTGGAGAAAATGCGTCGCATTGGCCTCCAAAGCGTCGTGGACCAATTACCAGAACTTCTTTTGGTTGGTGACCAAAGTGCCGGAAAATCTTCGTTGTTAGCAGCAATTGCCGGCATCAGTCTTCCAAGAGGGCAGTCGATGTGCACTAAATGTCCCACCAACATCAAGACGCAGCATGATGCGACAAAATGGACCTGCAAAGTCTCACTAGAAATCAAGTATACGTGGACTGATAAGATGGATCACAACATGCCTTTCCCAAACTGGGAGCCACGTAAGGAAGGGCCGAATAATCAAGAATTCACTTCTATCGATGATGAGAAAGAGCTGGAATACGTGCTGAAATGGGCTCAAATTGCTCTACTCAACCCATCCCGAGATCCCACCTCTTTCGTTCCAGGCACAACATCTCAAGCTCGGGAGGCTCTCCAACGCCCCAACGATCCAGTCGCTGGAGAAGAGCCCAGAGACCAAGCAAGATTCTCCCCAAACGTTATTGCCATCGAGATTTCGGGACCTGGCCTTCCGGCGCTTTCTTTCTACGACTTACCCGGTTTGTTCAATTCTCCCGACCACAAAGACCAGAAATACTTGGTAAAAGTGTTCAATAATCTAACGCAGAAATACATCAAACATGAGAATGCGTTAATCATTTGCGCAATCTCCATGGCAAATGACCCCTCCAATTCCAAAGCAGTGGGAGTTATTCAGGACAACCAGGCGGAAGATCGGTGCATCGGAGTGTTGACTATGCCTGACAGGCTCCAAGGCGAGGATATCCATAGCGACTACAACAATATTCTCCACCAGAAGACTTTTATCCTTCCTCATGGATACTTTGTCACAAAACAGCCAGGTCCGGCATCAAAGCATTTGGCTGGGCGCCCAGATTACTATGACCTAGCTCGAAAGGAAGAAGATGAATTTTTCAGGACCGCCAAATTCTGGAAGGATGGCGATGAGTGGGCAATATTCAAATCTCGGTGTGGGACCAGGACCATCCAACGTTACTTGTCCGACCAATTCGCAAAGCTAATTCTGTCGAGGTGAGCATTTTCATACCCCGCTGTTTGATCTTGACTGACAAATCGCAGCATCCCCGATCTCGAACAAAAGATTTTTGACGAAACCAAAGACGTTGATAGTCAACTTGCTCAAATCCCGGAAATTTCTCAAAATCAGGGCCAGAATATCGTACGCCAACGGCTAATTCAATTCAGCGCCAAAGCTAGAGAGCTCTTCGACAGTACAACCACGTTTCGAATCGAGTGGAAACATCTCTGTTATCAATTCCAAAGATCTCTCGAGGCTATGCGACCTGGTTGCTACTGTGGGCACCCGTCAGATAAGGAACCGATTGTTATTGACCTTCTGGATGATGATGACGATGATTCGCCTCCTCCTCCACGTCAACCGAGAACACCTCAGAACAAGGGCAAGCACAAAGCGGACGGATTCGAGACCCCTGATCCTAAAAGACATCAACCCGCAAAACTGTCAACTCCGATTAAATTTGAGGCGTCACCCAAGCCCTCCCTCAACGCAAAAGACGCAAAGGTAATGCAGAGACGCTTCGAAAGAATGAAAGATGATGGTTATGGTCCGTTCTACCAGAAATTTCTGATCACCGGTTTCAGAGTGTTGTCACTCCAGGACCTCGAGTATGAAATTCAAGCCCAATCAGTCATTGGCTTCCCGGAAAATATTCCTCCCAAGGTCCGAGAGGACCCGGCCATTGTGAGTATTGCCCCTTGGGAGCATCCATTAAAGATCTTCCTCCACCACACCTTCGACATGTTACGTAATAAGCTTCTTTCGATTCTTGCCGTCGTTCTCGTGAACCACAGAGATACGGAGCTTTACAAGCAATCGGTAGGCATCATCGAGAAATATCTGAGTCACCATGAAATGATTCTGCGAGAGCAATCAGGGCATATGTACGAAGTCGAGAAATCCGGTCTATTCACTATCAACCACAACGACTTTGATCGGAACAAGGCCGAAGCACTGGAAGGTTTGCGAAGCGCAAGGCGGCGCCTTCGAGCAACTACCTATGTCAACAACCAACCCCGCAAGAATGATAACAAGAGCACAGAAGAGCTGATTAGCAAAGTAACAGACCAGCAGTTGGGTCCAGATAAGTATGAAAGAGAGCTGGAAGTAGCTGCATTTGCTCGAGGATACTATACCACCGCACGAGTTCGCTTCGTTGACTCGATCTGTGCCAACCTCAACATGGCTTTATTCCAGGTCATCAAGACGGGATTTGAACGCTTACTGGAGACGGAACTTGGGACCGATTCAGCAAACTGTGAGAACTCATTCCCTTCTGACATTTATCCAAATATCTGACTATTTCACAGGCGAGGCTACTTGTCAAGAGCTGCTCTCCGGAAACTTACTTCTGGTGCAGCGCCGCAACGAGCTGCGGCGGAGAAAGGCTCAACTTGCAGAATTTACTGAAGTTCTTGACCGACTACGCAACCCTCAGGCATACGATGAGAACCGCGATCTGAATTTGGAATCTGACAATGAGCTTCCCGACCCACCCCGAAGCGGCTCAAGCATGAGTATACAACAAGGGATGGAGGCTCAATACCCCAACCCCATCGAAGAGAATCTTACGGGACATATCTGAAAGTTGGAGGTTACATGGCCACCCATTTGAGCACATCTGACACTTCTCCCAACCTGTTGCGAAACAGTTGGGAGTTAACCTGTTTCTTTGGGGGGAATAATTGCGGAGTTTATGATTTGTATTTTTTATGGATCTTCACACTCTTGTACATTTTTCTCTTTGTACACCACGGCAAAAGCTTCAGATAATGTTTCCTGAGGGGGTAGCCGGCAGGGTATGACGTATGCTCCGTCTCCGGTTGGTGGTCTTATGCATGCAAGTACAGAAGGGGTAAGAAGATACCTATGTATGGCGGAGTTTGTCTTTCCGTTGTTTATCTGATTTGCGAGTTTGGTCCTTACGACATGATACTAGTATTCTGGGAGCAATCAAAAATGCGTCAATTTGAATCCACGACTGTCACTTGTTCTCATGCAAGTATTAGCCTCATTTTCTGCAATACGACGTTGTGTCCGTCACATGGTTCTTTGCCCCTGCTGTGAAACTGAGCCCAACCTTCTCCCCTGAACGGCCTTCAGGCGGCCCAGTGCAGAGCCATAGAGAATACTTCCCCTCGTGCAACACAAGGCGCTCTTGAAAAGTCGTCCAAAACCTCACCAGTACTCACTCCCCATTCCAGCCACATGAGGAGCACAGCCCCATCTGGACCGCGCAACCCTCGCCACAGGGTCGGGTAGGGCATGAAACATGGAGAAGTTTTCGACCCGCCTCGCCTTTTTTAACTTTTTAACTGGACCTGCCGCAACCTTTGTTAAGCTGGGTCGAACGGGGCCGATAGGAAGCTTTTATCGTAAGCCGCGCAAATCAGCAAGCGCCAGCACAGTGAGCTCGTTAATAGTCTGTCCATCCAAGCATCTCCGCTCCGATACATCGCGAGGATCTGTGACACGACCGCCTGTGGGGATCTACTCGCCGTACCAAGGGAGTAAGCTCGCAGAATACCGCCTGTAAATCGACAATACCTGGTGCCAGTCGCGCTTCGTTGGGTCGCCTTGCTTGGGTGACAGGCCTGGAGATCGTCAATCCCAGCGCCAATCACGATAAAGGCCTCGCGCCGTCGCCTCACCTAAAGTCCATGTTCTCCCGCACCTCCCTCTCCATCTTTGATCCCCTCAAAGCTTCCGCTGCTCTTTGTTTCTAGCACAAGGAGACAGAGGCTTTGTGTTGTACCTTGTCAATATCTTCCAAGCAGTGCTTTTTTGTTCTTTATGTCCTTAAAACCCGACGTCTGGAATATCCCTCACCGCAATTTCAGCCAACGATTTACCCACGAATTTCACGACCCGTACAATATACCCAACCTCTCGAAGCTGGTCTTCGAATACTTTTCTCTAATAATTTACACCCGTTACAATGCCTATCATGGAAACCGTAACGATCATCAACAAGTCTGGCAAGGTGGTCAGCACTGTAAGCTTAAATCACCCCTCTCTTCACATGCAAACTAACGCCCGCAGGGTAAACATCTAGTCAACATATTCAAAGATGCGAAGGAGGCATACAACGCGAAGAAGGCTGAGCTGAGAGCCGAGCACTCAAAACGAATCACCTACAAAAACGCGCAGAAACTCATCGAAGCCCGCGAAGAAACCCAATCCGTTGCCTCTTCTCGCCATTCCCGACGTTCGCGATCCTCGAGGCACCGTCGCACAGATGACGCCGGGCCATCCCGTCCTCCCCTGACTACGCGCAACCTCTCACACATATCAGAAGGCAGCGTCACTTCATCTCGCAGAAGCCGCAGTTCGCACCATGGCTCTCGTGGACCCAGAAGCCCTCCGGCATACCGCCCTCCGTTCATGGAGACTGAAGTTGATTTGGGACCCAGTCCAGGAATAGTCCGCAGACACACAGACTTTCCCGGTGAAAGCCAGCTCTCGAGACGAACACTTCCGCCGCCATATACTCTCCACCGCAGCGTCTCCAATCCCGATATCTCAGATAATATCGACATGAACTTGGCGTACGGAGAGCTGCACTACCCACCCCCACCAGCCATCGAGCAAGAACAAGAGCTGCAAGCAACGATGTCGAAACTCGACGTATTGCTTACTGAAGCACACTGCTTGCAGCATTCAGCTACAGCAATTATCACCAACCTCCAAGCCAACCCCGAAGCCATGGCCGCCGTAGCCCTCACCCTCGCCGAACTCTCCAACATCCTCAAAACAATGAGCCCCGGCATCCTCGCCGCGCTCAAGACATCCTCCCCCGCCATTTTCGCCCTGCTCGCCTCCCCTCAATTCCTGATCGCCGGCGGCCTCGCCATCGGCGTCACGGTCGTCATGTTCGGCGGCTACAAAATCGTCAAGCAGATACAGGCCAACAACGAAGCGAAGAAGGAGGCGAATCGCATGGAAGAAGCGCTGGTTTACGATGGTGCTGAAATGGGCAGCATTGAAAGCTGGCGTAGAGGCATTGCAGATGTGGAGAGGGGGAGTGTTAGTACGAGCGTGGATGGGGAATTCATCACGCCTGAAGCGGCGAGAAGGAAGAAGGAGCATATCAAGCAGCGCGCGAAGGAGGAGCGGAAAAAGACGAAGAGCAGGAAGGCGGAGAGCGTGGTCAGTGAGCATACTGTTGCGAGCGAGCGCACTACCACGAGTGAGAGCACGATCCGGCAACGCGATATCCCTGTTCGGTCTTCGTCCAGCAGAGCAGCATTACCTGCGCCGTCGGAAGCAGGTACGGTTAGAACTGAGAGGAGTCGGAAGGAGAGTAGTAAAGGCAAGGAGCTCGTTGTTAAAGAGAAGAAGAAGAGCAGCAGCCCCTCGGCGATCTCGGTGTTCTTGAAGAAGCATAAGGAGAAGGGGAAGGAGAGGGAGGGGAGTGAGAGAAGTCATAGTCGTAGCCATCGGCCGAAGTTAATTGAGATGTAGCGTGGCGTTTAGGATACTGATACATTTTGGATGGGCATAGCGAGGGAAAACAGATAGACTCCTACGAATTCATGATCATACGATTTTATATACCTACCCCTCGTCTGTACACACTTGAGCCGTGTATTTGGATCTATGCTCGCACAACCGGTCTCCTGCATTCATCTGATCTCTGCATTGCCGCTTATCACCGCGTTGCCAAAGGTTCGTTGCACATCGCACTTCGGGGCACGCAGTTCAACATGTTGAACAAGCTCCGATTTTGCAGCCTACAAGCACTTTTCAACCTCCATTCCTCCAAACTTTCTTAAAATCCACTGCAAATCTCCTCTCCAAATCTACTCTACAGCACCCAATTCTTTTTGCGCATCGTTTTCTCGAAGTTCTCAAAGCGCATCCACACCCGCCCCCTCACGCGCCCCGGCACCCACACCCATCTGAGACATTGACATAATACCTGCTGCACCGCGCCAGACTGCTGGGTTTTTGTTGCACATCGCAAACCAATCACTCTGTTGACTGCAGTTTAATTCCCCTGGGTCGGTGGGGTTTGCTGGGTCGGGGTTGGTCACGGGGTTGGGAGTTTTGTGACTTTGGGGGGGTTTCACATCTTCTTCAACTGTTACTGGCTACACAAGATTTATATGTCGGTGTTGGTGGAGAGAGGTTTTGGGGATGGAGTGAGAGGGGATGCTACGACAGCTGGGACGTTGTGGCTACTAATTTGTAGTCATGAGACTTGGTCGCGCCTGCCCTGCGGGTACCTGACCAAATGCCAGTTATGGCCAGACAAAGGTCGAAGCTTCCCAGACTCAAATTACACAAGCCTTGATCGCACTCAAAGTGGGTGAGAGAGCAAGTGCCACGCTCTTTTTTTTCCCTTCCTAGTTCTGTCATTGTTGGAAAGTGCCGTTGAGACACTTCGTATATAAGTTTATTAGATTAGAGCGTTTGAGTGACGTTGAGATCTCTCTAAGTTGTGGGTATCATTTTCTTCTTTCCCTTGCTTTCAAACATCTTTGTAAATCACCCCACTCACACCTTGATATCCGCATCAACAGCAGCAGCTTCAAAGCTTTTATCATCCTCACGCTCTTCTCTGACCTCAATAACCCTTCTCTTTTCAGCCCGGCTCGTCATGTATAGGAGTCCACTCGTCCATATCACCATCGCAATACACGTCCCAATCATTGCCCACATACCTTTCTACACTCAGGTCAGCATCTCTTTCTCATATTCACGCACGAAGCAACATACCGTAAACTTGGGCGCAAAGTTCGCCGAATAGAAAAGCAAACTCCACCACGCGTTGACGGCATTACTGCCAGTATTCATACTGGCAATAACTACAGCTCTCAAACTATCTTCTTCGTACCGCATCGCGTCGTTGGCCCATGCAAAGAACGTCGCCTGGCAAGCATACACGCTACCAGCCCAATAGTACGCTCCAAATATCGACGCCACGCTAGCATGAGGACTCAAAATCATCGCAGAAGTAACAATCCCAGTAATCCCAATCCAATATCCAACCAAATACCGCTTCCCGCCAAGGAAATCAGTTAAAGTGGCCCAGAATAGCGTGGAGATGATTCCCACGGCGGGGACGCCGGTAGGATAGTTATTGAGCTGCGAAACCGTATAATTTTTCGTGGATTTCATGTACAACGCCAGCAGCGAATTCGAAGAGAAGGACTCCGTTTCTCCAGCAATAATCCACAGCATCACGAAGCCGTACCAATACCAGCTGCTAAACACCCTCTTAAGGAAAGCCAGATTCCACGGTCTGCGCTCAGGCACCTCGGGCACGCGGGAGATAGCCAGGGCGCGCTCGGAGGACGTCAGGTAGAAAGCCGAGGTGGTGGACGGCGTGTCGGGGAAGAGGCACAGGCCGTAGATGGCGATGGGCAGCGTGATCAGGCCGTCGATGATGAAGAGCCAGCGCCAGCCGCTGAGGCCTTTGGCGCCGCTCAGCGAACTGTGGATTGCGGTCTGCAGGAAGCCGCCAAACATGGTGCCTGCGAGACCAGAGGACGTGAAGATTCCACTGCGCTTTCCGAGCTCGCGGGCTGTGTACCAGGAGCCGAGAATATAATGCGTTCCTACGAACGTGCTGGATTCGGCGAGGCCTTGGAAGAATCGGATCGCCATGATGTCGCCGGGGTGGCGAGCGGCCGCAGTAACCATTGTGAGTGCCCCCCATATGATCATCATGGTGGGAAAGAAGATACGGGGTTTTAGATGGTAGAGGGCGAGATTGGATGGAATAGCTCCGATGATGTATCTACATTTCATCAGTACATCTGTCTCATGTGGTTCAAAATGAACTTACCCAACTGTGAAAACAGTATTAATAACATTATACTGATTCCCCTCAAACCCCAGCTCCTCCTTCATCCCACTAACATACGCGTTCGCTAGATTCGAGCGATCGAGATAGTTCGTGAAGTACATCATACAGCAGAACGTCAAGATGAAGAAATCTATCCCTCCGATTAGCCACCCCAATCCCATAATTTCTCAAGGGCAAAAACATACCCAGCTTTTGAACGAGCTTCCTCTCCCCAGGATGCTCGTACGGATGCGACACATATTCCCTGATGCGCTTGAACGCCATATTGCCTCAAAATCTCACTTCACCGCTTCAAAGCTTAAGAAGAGCAGCCATCCTCGGCAATATATGTATGTTCCCAAAAATCTCACGCAAGGATTTATCTTGGAAGACCGAGGTACACCCAGCTGCCCAATCCGTGTCCGATAAGCCAACGGGCAGCGATGGATGTTTGAGTCCGAGAGCGCGGGAGGCTGGGATGGTCAAGAGTGGAGGTTGAATCCTACGAGAATCCACTACTTCATGTTCGGTGGTGGAGCTCTGTTGCACGTGGGGATCGGCGAGAATGGGGTTGGGACGTGACGTTTGAAAGTTCTTTGAAGTTGGGTAAAAATTATAGATAGAGAATGGGAAGTGTAATATATCAGAAAACCTGGCGTCTTACTTCAATACAGGTACAATTTAATCCTGGAATTTGGCAAGCGGGGGGATTTCACTGGCCGTGGTGGGAAACAGGGACGTGCCGAGCCGACGCTCGGCTCGGCCTTCTCTTTGCAGCAAAACGAAGATAGAAGAGCTCTGAACAGAAAGGAATAATGAAATAAAACAATATACTGGACCTGTTTTGAGATTGAAGCCAAACCAAATATCAGCTGACTTTGAGGCAATAACTGGCTGCGATGTGCAACAGTCTGCAGAACTTCTGCGCCCGATGGAGCAACGAAGCGGGGCTTTCTTCAACCACTTAGCAAAACATCATGGCCCAACCGCCACAGACATAACTCCACTCTGACAATACTGGCATAAACTGTACTTATTGTACATCTACCAGAGTAAGCGATTTTTAGAAAGCAATTTGCTCGCCCCACCGACGAAAGGTTTGCCTCGCTCATCACGTGAGGGTTCTCGAATATAGACAGGGTGGATATACACTGAGTTTAAGAACACCGCATCTGATTATTATAAAGTTGCTAATGCCCATTAGATATGAGAGAAACTTGAGTGACTGAAGATGTAAAATTCCATAAGCTTATGAGGACTGGCATGAAGCGAAAGGCTGTCTCGCGAGCAGTCTACCTAGGTACGGTCTCAGAGTCGTGCGGCTGAGCTCTCCGTCAAGGACGGTGTGGGACGTGTCTGTTGCATTGCTGAGAATGGCAGTACCTTCCTTTGGAACGCCGACGATTTCGAACTGAACTGTGACCAAACGCACTTCCCGAAATAGGACATGCTTGTGTCTACAAGCCTATCGTTCCTCCGTCGGCGTCTCAATCATCATGGAAGAATTCTCATAGAAACACCGACAGATGGGCCTGGTGAGGAAAGCTTCATTTAAGATATTCGGATCCTAAGATGTACATGTGACCCCCCCCTTTTCCCAACACTTTGCGCTTATGTCCCACCATTCTGATTCTGGACAAAGACAACCATTACGGCCGAAAAGCTGTGAATATCAGATTTTGTTCTCCTTTACATGGCTAGCAAGGATAACTTACGCAGCCGTGGCAGTAAATATTTCCACCCTAGAAGCTCCTGCAGCCAAAAACATGAGTCCACCCGCGAACGAAACAGTGAAAAGAGCTATGATCCCGAGCGTTTCGGCTTGCGAATGGATCTTCGAAAGCACCGCTATAGCGGCTATCGGGAGAGCACAAGCGACGAGGGTTGCTACCGTGGAGGTAAATTGAACCATTCGATATCCAGAGAATGTGTTGAAGGACGATGATCCCTCCTGGCAATCGCATGGATGATGCGTTTCCGGCCTTCTACGAATGTGAAGTATGGTCTTGCAGTCCCGCAGCAACTTGCCAACACTTTTATAGAAAGGCGTCTTACGGACCTCCATCATGAAAGGAGCCCATTCATTGGCGACCCAGCCTGTTAAACTGTCGTCTTTGGAAGTTTGGCGAGGAACTACAAGGTCAAGCTTGTTGTCGTCGAGTTTCCTCGGCCAGAATAAGTGCCATAGCATGAGAATAAATCGCCACTTGAGGGACAGCTGCTTCAAGGCGGGTTCGGGTTGTTGTTTAAGAAGACCCCAACTGTTCGATCCGGCCCCCTGGATACACAGCTTTCCACCATCTCTCGCGCATACCCATTCTCGGAGAGTTTCAACGCTGACGGGATCAGCTTTCTGAAAGGCTGTGATTTGAGAGTATTGTATGAGAGCCTTATCTGCGAGGGCAGCTATGTCAAATGATGACTCTTCCGGACGCTGTCGAGAACGTACTGTATTTATTCAACACTTTCCTCATCTCTTCGATCAAATTCATCTGAGCCCGCTCATCACCTCTAAGATTCTTGTCAAATAAGGAAGATACGTCCGCAGGAAAATTCAGATCTTCAAGGTCACGATTGGAGCGATCTGTCCATTCTTGATCATGGAGCTCGCTTTGCAGGCGATCAAGCTCGGCCTGGTAGTAGAGCAAGCTCTTGATATTCAGATTCCTGTATAATGGAAATGCTTCAAGCCCAGGGTTGTCCACGATGGTCTTGGTAACTTGTGGCCATCCAGGTAGGGGATTGCTGCCCCCGCATATGTGGCACCTACTTTGGCCGTGGTAGCTAGGTGGCGGACCGGAAGGCTGCAATTCGTGTTCAGCCATGTTGTCAATCTGCAACGTTTGGGAAAGATCAATGATATTCGGTGGCCTAATCCGTCTTCTCATCTAATAGATGTTTTAAGGGCCTGCCTTCTCCCTTCCTCAATATTGGGGTTCCCGAGCGGGGCTGCGATTTATCAGACAGACCTGCCCTTTTACACTTCTCCGGAAGGTTACCCAGGTCGGCCAATGCAGAGGTGGCCAACACCACCAATAGCTTTGAAGCCTCACTCCTACCATTGGCCAAGATATATATTACTCGCTGCAATATCATAACGATGTAATTAGCAGGGGAGAGGTACTGCGGCTACGTGCGGGTTGCATGCAAGTAAGATAAATTTGCCAATCGGTATGACTAGCACATGCCTGGAACGAACACCTCTGATGAATATTCTCGTGGCCAGTAGGCGTAACTAGAGATTTGTTCTTGCAAACCGCACAGAAGACCTTCTTTCAAGTTCTAGGTTTCGTCCAATCTTCGATATCTCGCGTCAAATATGCAGTTACGATGTATTTCGCTGATACTGTGCCGGAGAAATACATTATAGAGCTTGCTATCCATGCCGTGCTTCCATTTTGTTTCCCCAGACAGGATGGAAAAGTTGCAATCGCGAGGATCTGGAAAGATTAGAAACGACTACAAATAAAAGGTACCCCAGGCAATCACGCTCGCTTGAGGGTGAGCTGAAAATCATAGTATAGTCTTGAAGAAGAATTACTGGGTGGGCCGAAGATTATTAACGAGTATGAAAGGTGCTGCGTTGGCACCGTTCGATGGCTCTTCCAGGATTATGTCCTGCAGCCTTGAACGACCGCAGGAATGCTGCATGTCCTCCGAATACAGTGAAAACCCGAGGTTCCGAAATGGAACGTCGCTTGATGACCCGCAGGATGGGTGCCATGTCAGCTCTGAGAGAATATATATGCAAGGCTAAGGGCCACTGAGCTCAAAATAATCGCGATTCATATTGAAAGCAGAACCGCCGGTCTAAAAATCAAACGTTCAATCGACATTTTGCTCCCATGGTGCTTCCCATTCAGCGGTGTCCCGTAGGCGCTGGCCCAGGAATTTTGAAACGGAAAAACGATGGCCAGTGGCCAGACAGCGCTTGCTCCTCTCACCCCGCCACCTGGAACTTGGTGTCGACAGGCGCTCTCTTATCCTGACAATGCAGCTGCAGAGCTTGTTGCAGGTCTTATACCCAGACTCGAGGGTAGCAATAACATCCAACTGGGTGCGCTAAGGACCTGGTGGACCCTGGGTTTTGATAAGTGGCGGTCGTCGTCGTCTCGAAGCTGTGTCATGGTCCCAGCCCCCAAGACCCTTGTTCACTTGCTCGATTATTGACACCTTTGAGTGTTGTGGGAATTTCGTGGTCCCTTGATTGACCATGTTTCAACACGGGCCATGAAGGATCTCGTCGGCGAGGTGGTCTTGGATTTGATTGGACGGTTGTTGTTTCTGGACGCTCACCCACCTCGTTCATGCCGTCTCAGCTGGCGCTCCTGTCCTTCACGTCCCCTAATCGCAACGATGAGCTGCCATGGCCGCTGTCTGCCTCGCTGCCTCTTTCCATGTGTTGCGGCTTAGAAGAGTCTAAAAGGGAAAGCGCTATGCCTGAGTTGGGAGAAGAGGGGACATCATGAGCAGGTGAGAAGGGCGGTTCTTGCATATTGTTTGCGGGTTTTCTGTCTGTGCAACCCCAACGCGGGAAGAGGAAGCAAAGAGGCTCTCCTCTTGCTATTGAGAGCCTCTGTCAAGCCTAGGGATAAATATCCGCTTGCGTTCCAGATTCGCCGAGCCTCAAGGGCATTCGTTTTTCTAATTCAGCGCTCAATTCACAACAAGCCAACCCAATCGAACACCATGGCAACTTCGACACTGACAAGTGGTACGTTCCTATTTCTTGATTGTCGCCTCTTGTGTTTGCTTGGCTAAAAGAAACATCCGTAGTGCACAACTATCTCCTTTCTTCGGACCATCCGGCGGCTACGTCCAACTCTTTATCTGCGCCTTCAGATGGGTTCTATCAGGATGCAGTCTACGCGCCCGATAAACATACATGGATTGATCGTCTGCTGGGAGTCTTCTCTGTTGTTATTCCAGAGAAGAAGCAACCCACTTTGAATCAGAAATCTCTGCAAATCCAGCATGAGGTAGGCTAGACAACTTCATCACTTTGAGACTGTCCAACTTAAGTTTCGTGTAGTCTAACCCTGAATCCTCGCCGTGGATTCTACCTGTTCATGTACTCTCAACTCGCCAGGACAAAGACAGTCACCGTATCTCAATAGATGCAAAATGCATTATCGACACTGGCAACATGCAAGGCAATATTGTCTCACGAAGCTTTGTTGAAGTGCTTGAGTATTCCGAGTCTGACTTCTGCCCCTTGAACAAAGAAGAGGAGGCCGGAGCTATGAGCGTAACTGGACATCAACTACTGCCCCTGAGTGCAATCCACTTGACCTGGTATTACAAGAATAGTACCCGAGTCTTCCGCGATATGCGATTTCTGATCTCTCCCAATGAGCACTTTGATCTCATCATTGGAGCCGGATCCATTCAAAAGAACAAACTCCTTGATGTGCCGAATTTTATGGTAGATAAAGTATTCAAAGCCCTCAGGGATCTTCCGTTAGAAGGTAAGCATGTTGGCATTCACTCGTATTCAACGTTACTGACGCTCGTACAGATCGAGAACATGAGGTAGTGCGTTTCAGGCATCGCGACCTCACGGCTGAAATCGCCAAGTTGGCGCGGGAATTACGTGCACCTGGAGCTGAAACCACCAGGATCAACACCGACATATCTTTGCTGAAAGAAGAAAGAGAAATCTGGGATACTTCGAAGGACGTCGAAAAAAGATTTGAGCTTCTCAAAAAGCTGCAACAGAAGAGGCAGGACGCTCCCCCTCCTTCGTATGATGATGCAGTCACCAAGAAAAAGCAGGAGGGGGTTTCTGGAGAGAGCAGCTCTAAGCAGAAGAAGTAAATGGTAACCCGAGCGTCTGATGTCTTCATGTTATTTCAAGAGTTACTTGTCATCGCTACAGGTTCTCCTCATTCTAGCTTGCCTAACAACTAGCTTTGAGCTCAGTTTATTTTGGTCTTCTGCTAAATCGACTGGAGGATGGCCCTTGATATTACCGGGTGGAGGCTATGTTTTCTAGAGACTTGAGCAATCAATTTATTATCCTTTCTGTCAGAGCACCGCTCCCAATCAAAAAGCTTATAATTATTTAAATGTTTCAAACAGCTGCCGCTTTGCCTCTCATTCACTCCATAACCCACTCCTGCCAGGCCTCCTCCACTCCCGCAAAAAGTATCATGGAATTCTGCCTCTGGCAAAATCCCTCGCCGGCCCTCACAGGATGCTTCACTGTCAGCACTGAACATTTTCGGCGACGCCCAGTTTCTTGGAGGCTCCATCGGCAACTCCGGCAGTCCGTCTCCCGAAATGTTATAACAGGTCCTATACCACAGGGATTACGGAGAATAAACCCCGCCCGAATATTGCGAAGTCATCATGGTGGGTTACATTCGCCAACTTTATCCCGTTCTGCTTTCAGCTTGTCCCACACGGCATAGAAATGGCGTGTTTGCGCGGGCTCTTACGGCTGTGGATGGAGCCGCATCTTTTGCTTTGGAGATATGCCTCCGGCTCGATCAGTTCACCGACTCGGACGGCAGAATACCACCCTCGCTGCCGGCTTCACAGCTACCAATAGTCCGGGGTGCGAGAAGGTCTTCTGGGCGAAGCTGGGCCTCTGTGGGACGGCTGAATATTAAACATCAACCAGCCACTCAAAAACCAAAGCATGTAGTACTCCCTCTGCCCGCGTGATATTTGACCTGGTCTTACTTGTTTCCACGTTCGAACTTTTGGTTCCAATATATAGAAATCTGTCTATGGGGAGTCTTCTTAGCCAGTGCTTAACTTCTCAGGATATCCCCTTCTTTACCTTGTTAAGTAGTGGAAACTAGAATCCTCCAACTATTTTGAGAAACTTGCTGAAAGTTTTGGGTGTTTTAGGCTACTCAGCAAGAAGTTATCTATCTGTGAATATGCTAATTAGTACTTGAAAGTTATGTTATACCTATCAGTTTCCGGGAACCTGCCTGTCATAATGTCACGTTATCTGGGGTAGCAGTCCTACCATTATTGGCTCCATTCTCAGCTTTCGTACCCTGGGTCGCAATACAGAAAAGTGTAGTTCTGCATCCGGTATGAGCATTGTGTTTGAACCCAAGAAATGACCACACGGCGCTACTTATCCTCCAATTCACACCTGATTAAAATTTGAATTCCTCAATGCAGAGACATGGGACTGGATAAGATGCATGAGATTTGACAATGAATAAAGCGAAGTACATTGGGTTTTCGCACAGGTACCTGAAATTGAAATCTATGGAATACATCCAATTGCAAGACTGCGAAGGAGGAACGATACAGTACATTATTGCCAATACTGCAAAAGGGTCTAGATCTTGCAATAAACAGGTAAGCATGGGTAGAAGTTGTACTTCGAAGTACAAGAGAAGTACAGGAGTATAAAATATTTGTTCTGAATGTGGAAGGTCTCACCATTCGCTGCGCCGGATGATGTCTCGGAGAGCAGCACGTGAATTAAAGCGGGTCTGGTCACAAGCTTCCTCGCCGAGCCACCTCCTTCTATCGATTCCATTATCCAGGCAAATTTCCTTGTACCAACTCTCTTACTACTATCCTATAATTCAATGATTATTAACGACAGTCACGACCCCACGAGTTGCCATTTGTACGCTCAGCATAGCAGGCTAGAACCCGATCTCGATCGGCAGACGCAGCTCAAAATGGAAGGTCAACTCTAAAAACCTTGGCAAACAGCACGTGCAAGGATCGATGGTGATAACATATTGAATAGAGAGAGGAGCGCGGCGCGTTCCCGACCCAGAATTTTGGTTGTGGGGATGATGTTCCCTTCTTTAAAGGGAGCCCAAAGACCTTTCGCCATCAGGGTGTCCAGCTTGTCCCACTTGATCAACCACCAAGATGAGGTCCTCAACTCTCCTCAGCCTAGCGGGAGCCGTAAATGCTGCTCTTGCTTGCGACTCTTGTTACGCACCTGCCTCTGCTGTCGTCCATGAGCGCAATGTGCGTCGTATGCAGCCCGAGGCCAGCGGAGCTGCCAGTGGGCCCAAAGATCCGCTTGAATGGGGTCAATTGAACTTCCTCCATACCGTAAGCTGGATGATAAATCAGAAACAATATATCCCCATGCTTGAAATGAGAGATCATTACTGACATTGACTAGACTGATACTCATGGGTGGCTCGAAGGACATTTGAAAGAGCAGAATTATGGCGCGGATTGGGGAGACTTCGTTTCGTTCTCGAGACACATGCAACACACCGCAGGGAATCTGGGCGTTGACCTCCTCCTCATTGACACTGGTGTGCTTACCATTTCCGGAGATTTTCTGAGGTTGGTCAATGCTGACAATTTGGGGTGAAAGGTGATCTGCACGATGGAAACGGGCTGAGTGATGCCGCTCTGCCCAATGGTCTTCTCTCGAATCCCGTTTTTGACGAAATCGAGTACGATGTTCTTACTATTGGTAAGTAAATTGTCACGTTAGGCCCGGGATCGGATACTGACTAAATGCAGGCAACCACGAGTTGTATCTGACTGATATTGCATACGAGACCTATGCCAACTTCAGCAAAGTCTGGGGTGATAAATATGTTACTTCGAACGTGCAGATTTATAACCCGGCCACTTCTGCGTTTGAATACATCGGTTCAAAGTACCGCTATTTCACCACACCTCATGGTAATTGATCTTCTTGCAACTGTTAGATCGATCGGTTGACTAGTGCATCTAAGGTCTTCGAATTATGACATTTGGCGTGCTCTTTGACTTCACCGGCAACTCCAATGTTTCAAAAATCACCAAAGCTGCTGATCTAGTGAAAGAGCAGTGGTTTCTGGATGCGATCAATCTCCCTGAACCTATTGATCTTTTTCTTCTGACCGGCCACAATCCTATTCGGGGTTCAGGAAGCACCTTTGGGTTGCTCCACGACACAATCAGATCCATGCGACCCAGCATACCAATCCAAGCATTTGGAGGACACTCTCACATCAGAGATTTCACAGTCTACGATGACAAAAGCACTGGTATTGAGTCTGGTATGTCTCGTTGATATTATTGTTGGCCCGATGCTGACCCTCACAGGACGCTACTGTGAAACTCTTGGCTGGATGTCTATGTCAGGTATCAATTCTTCAACTTTCACCGGCAATATGGTTCCTCGGGGCGTCGCAAACCCGACACGACCAGCGACTAATACATCAACTTCCGGCCTTGTTTACTCGCGAAGATACCTCGATTGGAATAGACTGACCTTTGAATACCACGCCACCAACTCCCAAGATAGCACCTTCGACTACCATAGTGGTCTGAGGGTCACTGGTGACATTACCGCCGTCCGCAAGCAGCTCAATCTCACTGCTCTTTATGGCTGTGCACCAGCTACATACTGCCAATCTTGCCAGCCTTTTGAGTCTGCTGGAAACATTTTCAGTCTCGTCTCTACCGCTCTTGGGGCAGTTGTTGTCAATGCTTCTCGTTCTACAATTCCTCGATACGTAATTGTGAATACCGGATCGATTCGTTTTGACCTTGTCAAGGGTCCATTCACTTACGATGACAGCTTCATCGTCAGTCCATTCACCGATGCTTTCCAATATATTCCGAATGTGCCATACAACATGGCTCGTCAAGTACTTGACAGCCTCAACGGTGCCACCTTGCCAGACAAACGCAACTTGGCTGGTTCCGGCTTCGGCTCTATGCCTCTCGTTGTTGAAAGAGACTCCTGCGTCGATCCAACCATTGGCCTCATGTCAGGAACGACTGGCGAGCTCAAGACCCGTGGGATCTTTCGGCGTCAAGCAGTTGTCACTCCGGGATATGTTACGAAGGATGTTTGGGGCTCAGATGGAGATGATACGGTGCACTCTAAAATTCCATCTTACTCTCAACCGAATTATGCGCAAGGCAATGGTTCTTTCCCCGTCGATGGAAGCACTCCTGCCACGGTCGACGTGATCTTCCTCGATTACTTTGCCGGCACAGTCATCTCAGTTCTCAATGAAATGGGAGCTACTTACACAACCAAAGACGTAAGTTATTACTTGGACCCCAGCTTCACAACTCAGAGCTACCTACCTGCGTATGCCAAGGCCAATTGGCAGGCAAACGTACCGAATTGTCCGGTTGGGCAGGGCGTTGGATACCCGAGCAAGTCGTAATAAGCCCCTCTTCATGGGATCAAAAACCACAGAAAAGTAATCTCAGAGAAACAACACACGTAGCCTTTGTAGTTTCAGATCTACCTTGAAATCATATTGTCGCTTAACAGAGTTTCAGGAGTGCGGCGTCTTAAGAGCGCAACATGAATCCAGCTATGTAAGGATCCTCCGAGTGAAAATACAACTCGTGCTTTCCTGTGATACTCACCTCACCACCAACCTCTGGCTTGACCGCCTCATAATCCCCAAATTTTATCATCGTCGTAGCCTTCACACTCAATGTACTATCAATGATGCTCTCAACAACGATCGTCTCATTCAGCTTCAGCTTTTCCTGGGAAACCAACAACGCCGCTCGAGCACTGACCCCAGTACCTGTAGAAGAACGATCCACTGAGCCATCCTCAAAGATATTGACTTGGCAGCTATGGTTCTTGGAGTCGTGAGGCTTGCCTGTGAAGATCACACCAAACAATGAACTCAGATCCTCCTCGAAAGGATGCACGATCTTGAGCTCCTTCGAAATAGCCTTCTTGATTCTCCTCCCCCAATCAATCAGCAACCCAATATTGTCCTTATTCAACTCACATCCGACTGCCACCGCATCAACAAAAGCATAAAAGGCACCCCCGAATGCCACATCAAACTTCACTCTCCCTATCCCATCCACCTCAACTTCCTTATCCCTGAGATAAACAAACGAGGCAACATTCACAAATCTAATATCCTTCACCTCGTTTCCTACAACAGAAGCAGAAGCATAAACAATTCCCGCCGGCGTGTTCATCACCACTTTCTTCTCCGTCCCCTCCTTTACAATCACACCGGTCTCCAACACTACGCGAGTAATCGCCAGCACAGCATGCCCACACATAGGGCTATAGGCATCCGTGTTCAGGAAAAACACATCCAGATCTGCCTCCGGCACCGTAGGGGTAGTAAGTATGGCACCATACATATCAGCGTGGCCTCTCGGCTCGAGCAGAAGCCCACTACGGATGTGGTCGTAATGGGTTCTGAAGTAGCGGAGTTTGGCGAGTATGGTAGAGCCATGGATTGGTGGGAGACCCGAGATAACTATGCGAAGGGGCTCGCCTCCTGTATGGGTGTCGATTGTGGTTATTTTTGTGTAAGTGGACGGGGGTTGCCAGCCCCAGGAGGTCGGGAAGAGGCTGGTGGCTAGCGGTTCTTCTGACATTGTGATATTCTGTTCAAGTTTGTGACGAAGGAGACTGTCATTCGACACTATGAGAAAAACCAGAAATGTTTGTTTTTATCTTCGTTTTTTGTCTTGTGCTTTTCAATCTTGCCTTTACAAATCAAGAGTGAGATGACACGAAGGGCGCGGGGGAAAAGGGGGCGGGGTTCGCATTCGCGTGCAGTGTCCGAAGTTTCGCCGGCGCCTGCTTCACCTTCCTCCTCCTTCTTGAGCGTTTACACAGCACTCCACTGTGTCAACCTCTTTCATTGATTGCAGGGCGCAACGCTCTTATAGAAGGTTCAGTATCTGAAAGAAGACGACATTTCCCTCCATAAGGAACCGCCATGTTCGTCTCCGCACCACCGCGCCAAGAACGACCCTCAGTATGGACACGCGACTAGGCGATGAAGACTTGACCAAAATCTCTACGTGTTGGCGGGAAAATAGAGTACTAGCATTGAACATTGTAAGGACCACGTTTAATCAAGTGCTCTTCATATCAACTGCGTTTTTACAGTGGACCTTTCTCCACTGCCTCACACTTTCCCCATGGGGTTCATGCCCAAAATCTCGGCCTTTCTAGTCGTCATATACTCTCCTCATAAGCATGTCCTATCTACTTCCTCCTTTTCTTAAGCCGCCAAGAGGAATGCGGTCCGATGGAGGTGGACGTATGCTTCATCCCACCGTAGAGGCCTTCCCCAAAACTGCTTCCCCGCACTTGCCGTTCTATACTGACGCGCTTGGAAGCTTCAACCAAAGCTCTGCAGTACCTGCAGCAGTATTGGTTTAGACTTTTGTGGTCAAATTCAATTTAGACAATGCTTCCCTGGAGATGTGAGCTGAAGTCAGCCGGATCCTCTTTGCTCCCTTAGGTCTTTTGATTCGATGGGTAACACCTGGCGTTGGCCTGCCAGGAGCATATGCGTTACACAACTACAGACTGTTCCTTCTCAGTTCTTGCCATCGTTTCCAAGACAGGATATTCCAAAGCAACTATGACTAGTGTCTAGCCGACATAGTCCCTTGCATAAAACCTTCCTTCGGACAATGCTCCCTGGTTTAATTTGAGCTAAGCAACACACTTCTCCTTATATTTTCATATATCGAACGTTTCGCCAGTTGTACTGCAACCTCACTCTCTAGAAGCTGGAGCACAGTTGTCTCTCGTTGTCACCATGTTTTTGTTTTCTTTCATAAAGCTGACTCGGCACCTCTAAGTTCTTATCCTCGCATTCGCCATCCTCATCTACGCATTGCCTTTGGAGAAACGTGCAACACAGATGTCGTTGATCAGCTGTACGCTTTCAAATAACATATTGCCTGGTTCAATCAATGTAAGCAATGGCAAAATGTACTACGTGACAAAGTCATTTCTAGGTACAAAACATGGCTATAGATGTCGGTATGCTTGATGGCCCAGGTGTTGAAATATGGCACGCAAAGGTCAAATAATAATTAAATAGACAGTTTTTATGGAACCTTCGACTCGAAAGCAATCCAATATCCACTCCCGCTAGAAAGAGGCAGTTCTGCCGCCAATATGATTTAGAAGCCATACCCATACATATTTCCAAAACTTAAGTGTACGCGTATCTCCTCCCTTATTCCTCTATATATCAAATAGACCTAAGGCCAAAGTTGGGCGAGTTGGTTCGGGCAGGCAACACAGTACACGCAATGTACTGCCGAATGAACTTGCGCGGGCATGCGCGAGCAACATATTTCGAGAACCCAAAAATGAGGAGTAAAACAAGCAGGAAGAAAAAACCAATCATTCTGCTCTCTCTGGGGGGCTTCCTGTGAGGCTCCGACATTCCAGAGAAAGGGAACACTTGTTCAGTGTCTACACCATTTGTCCCAAGCCAAGAGAGATGCGTTAAGTATAAACACCACCTCTAATGTGCCTCATCACGACCTTGCTTCCCTTGCAAGTTGCAGAGACGCGCGACAAGGATTGCACACCGTATCAACACTCATCTCCATGCCAGTGTGGCAATATTACGGGGCTCGCCCGATACTGTATTGTCGGCCGCATCCATACGTAAGAGGGGAAATCTACTGCAGGGTTTCAATAGCCCGCTCCAGATTCCATTAATGACGGTGCCAATGTTTTTGTGAAATCTGTTGTCAAGATAAAAGCGATTTTGACACCATTTTTTAAGATCTCAGGTCTCCACCCACCCGCCGTTGGGACTTCGGGCAGCTCCGGCAGCCCCGCCGCAGGGATTCCAAATTACCCTTCATTCCTAGCTCCTCCTGTCTGCCAAGCTAGGACCTGGCGATCACCTTATCTACTGGGAATTTTTCCAAATCTGGTAACTTCTCCTCAGAACCACCAATGGTTCATGCTCGAAAAGCGGGCAGAGTGTTATCTTCTCCCCACCTGCCTGCTCTAGCTAAAGAGCGGCTCACAAAATCCCTGTATTGTGTATCGAACACGCGTGGAAGCTTATTTGGAAAGATGGGAGAAATGAAAAGCTTTTTTAAATATGAGAATCCGAAAGTTTTATCTTTCACAGCTGCCCTTCGTTTCCTCGACTTGGCCCTCCTCGATCCGTGATTCTCGTCGATTCTCTATTACTTCAAGATGCGTCTACCTACCATTGCCAATGTCCTTGCTGGTGCAGCTGTGGTGGTTGCGAACCCAGTTTCCGAGAAGCTTTCACGGGATGAGCCTGTGGGGAACACCACGGTTGTAGTTGAGGAAATCGTCTATGAGTGTCCTAAGATCAGCCCGAAGGTCTTCATCATCAGCATGTTCTCACCCGAAGCCGATATTTGGTACGAGAACGCCGAGACGGAAGGATCAATTGGCAATCTCTTGGCCATGAATATCACCGTACCAGGATTTTCTATGCTCTTCCCTGACGCCCACTGCTTGGCCGACGAATCAGTATGTCAATTGACTACTGGCGAATCCGAGATCAACGCCGCCTCAACTATCCAAGCACTCATGCTTTCTCCACAATTCAACCTCACTGAGACCTACTTTATGATTGCTGGAATCGCAGGAATCAACCCTAAGCACGGCACTTTGGGCTCTATTGCTTTTTCCAAATACGCCATTCAAGTTGCTCTCCAATATGAGTTCGATGCCCGGGAGAAGCCAGAAAATTTCAGCACTGGCTACTTTCCTCAGGGCTCATACGCTCCCAACCAATACCCGGGATCCATTTACGGAACAGAGGTGTTCGAAGTTAACGAAGCTCTCCGTGACATCGCTGTCAACTTTGCATCCGATGCCACTTTCAATGATTCAGATGCTGCGGTAGCATACAGAGCACACTACGCAACCGATGAACTCTACGCGGCCGCTACTCAGAAGCCAGGAGTTATTACTTGCGACGTAGCTACTTCAGATGTCTACTATTCCGGTGCTCTGCTCGGGGAGGCCTTCGAAAACTTCACCACTCTCATGACGAACAACACTGGCGTTTACTGTATGACAGCACAGGAAGATAACGCGACACTTGAGGCGATGGTCCGCGCTGCTATCAATGGCCTTGTCGATTTCTCTCGTATTATCATCATGCGAACTGGGTCTGACTTCGACCGCCCATATGACGGCGAGTCTGTGGAAGACAACCTTCTTTACGCCGATGTCGGAGGTTTTGAGCCTGCAATTGAGAACATTTATATTGCGGGGACGCCCGTTGTGAAGGGAATTCTAGCGGGCTGGGAGGCTACCTTCAAGGCTGGTGTAAACGCGACCAACTACATTGGTGATATATTTGGCTCGCTTGGAGGGGAGCCAAATTTCGGGCCTGGGAGCGATTATGGAGGCGAGGAAGTTGACCTGAGCCAAGTCGGTATCAGTAAGAGAGCTACCAAGGGGCGATCGAGGAGGACGATGAAGGGGAAGAGGGGTCTACAGGATGTTAGAAGATAGTAGTGGGGTTCGCGAACTATGTATATTTGTAATGGGAAGGGTATATGTAACCAGAGATAGCTTAAATAATGTATATACCCTTTGACTTATCTGCCCAGACTGGATGCTGGGTGCTGGAAAACAGTGGATAACTCATACCTGATATTTTGCTTCCAGTATTTTGGGCAGCTCTTGAAGGTCATGTTCGTTATTGCTTTCCACATCTTGAGCCACTCTGAATAGGTCGCTCTTATTATGGTTACGAGGCTTATCGTCTCCCGAGTAGGCAATCATCCTCAGAGCCTCAATATGATGCTCTGCTAAAGTTAGACCGAATACTCGCTTCTGGGAGGCTTTGAAAGACATGCTGGGGCTAGTTGCTGGAGGTGTGGAAAAACAGGCGCGGGTGAAAAGAACGGAGATTCTCTGCATGGAGACAGTCTATACGGGTATAACACCGCCGACTCAGATGAAAAAACGGTCTCGCTTGAGCCAGCATCTTTTGACTCAAAGAATGACCTATAAGTGACGAAATCATCAATCGAATGTTGCCACGGTGGCTTCCCTGAATCGTTCTTTGAGATACCCAAAAACATTACATAGATACAATGTACAGCTGACACGAAGGGCCGCCCCAAACGTACTCCAGGCTAACTCCCCACGCCGGTAAATGCGCCTCGATGTTGATTATTCAAAACATTTCCTCTTTCCTCACACTGCTTGCTTTCTTCTTGCCATTCGGCATGCCCCAATCTGCAGTCCTGACTCCAGCCAGCCGTTTACTCAGTGTTGAATAACCTCTCCCGAATCCTTCGCCAGGAACGTCGAGATTGTCCCATTCATTCTTCTCCTCGTCCCATTCGTGGAGTGGCTCTTTCTCGGTCCCCAAGCTCTGTGCATCTAAGAGTCGCATACGCTCGATGGCAGCAGTTAGAACTTCCCAGCTTTCGACCAAACCGATGCTTGCCTTAACCCCACAGTCGCAGTCGCAGCCGCCGGGGCATTCTGTGCTACCACTTTCATGGTATTCCAGCAGGCAATGCTGGTGTGTTGCACAACCACAAGAGAGGCAAGGAGAAAATAGAGCACTGATAGGTTCCATGCAAATTGTGCATCGCAGCTGCCGTTGGATGGTCTTACATCGCTCGCAGCGCCCAATAGCGCCTCCGCCAGTATTTGTAACTAAAGGTTCAAGGCGCAAGTCATGTTTAAGGCAGTATCCAGTTACGTCAAGACCTTGATCTAAGCCCGGTGATGGCGGGTGGATGTGTTCTTTCTTGCCAAGCGCTATCGTTGGCGATGGTTCGTGAACTGAGTTGTGGGTATTATTTGAAAGAATTGAACCTGCATATGACTTATTATCGGGAATATCAGCCTCGGAGAAGAGATCCTTGAGTCCATTGAACTTGAGTACTTCCAGCCGTGCAAGTGGATGGCCCCAGATGAACAGGAGTTCCGCATAAGCCCTCCGGTAAGTTGCATACAAGAAGGTTTCAGTGTGGTCTAATAGGCCTGCGGTAATACAACCTTCGTCATCGAAAGTGTTTTGGTTTTCCATAGTCATAGTAATGCCTGTACAGATTGTTGGCTTGTGGACGGCCTTTGAATCCTCATCATCAGACATCGAAGATCGCGCAGTATGCGCATGCTCCCGTACACTCCCTAAGACTGTTGTATTTCCCCAGGTGATGGCACTGCTCACAAGATTGTCTACGGGGCTTGGCCGTTTGCGACTTGGGGGTGGATTTGGTGGGGATGACGATGATGTGATGGAGAAAGGTCGAGAAAAGCTCGCAGCAAAACTGCTCATTCCCGAGTTCGCCCGTCGAAAGCCACGAGGATTTTCAGGAGATGTGGATAGACTCTGGGTTTGTTGATTCAAGTGTTCCGAACTTGCACGATTTGAGCGTAATGGCGGTGTTTCTCCGCAGGAGTAAGATGCAGAGGCTGGATCGCTTCCCCAAGCTCCGGTAGAAGAGCCTACAGATCCATACAAACCGGACGGTGTGTGTGCAATTTTGGGCGTTGATACCACAGAATTGATGGGAGTCTTCAGATACTTGCTCCACGCAGCAGCATCTGTTGGAAAATAATCGAGTGAAAAAGCTGGAGTTTTCATCAAGAGTGGTGTCTGAGGTTGGGTCATATGTGACTCTGCGCGTGAGATAGCATCGCTCGAAACGGGCTCGTTGAAGATGCATGACAACATAGCTAACATTTGAATATCCGCCAGAGATTCAAAATGCGCAAACAGATCACCTATGAGTTGCTTCGCTAGAGGACTATGACCCCATTTTACGCGTCCAGAAAGACTATTCCGACGCCCCTGGGCATCGAAGGATATGTCAACCCCACTGTCGGATCCACTATCCCTGCGATGTCGTTTAACAGCGTCTTTAGCTATAACAAGTACAGGCTCGCCGTGGTGGAGTTTATCTAACACTTCGAGCGGAATTTCGTTGTGCAATAGCATAGATGCGTATCTCCACACGTCTGCAAGATCAATGAAACCATGAAATTCGGCGACATTTGCGTTATGCTCACACACATCCGGGCCATCACCGAAAATGGCGTAATTCTCGGCCAGTATAAGCTTCGATGGCAGAAGATCGGATACATCGTGAAGAGCAATGATGTTTCTGGGTTTGGAAGATCTGAGCCTGCCCATTCCAGTCCCTGTGCCAGTCCCTGTCCCGGTGCCACCTGCGCTCGATCGCTGGGATAGAATGGTGGGGGATCCTTTATCCCATGGCCTGCGAGTTGATCGGCTCAAATAATCTGACATTGGAAAACGAGTAACACGATAATGGGAGGAGTCAGAGTCACTAGAAGATGACAATTCAGAATCGTCAGATTCATCTGAGTCATATTTGCTCTCCGAGGCGAGAGACATCGCCTTCATTCGAGGGACAGGAGAGCTGTTGTTTTTGAGGCGGCCAAATGTTTCAAAGCTAGGTTCTCCCCTTGAACGGGCATTGTTCTTCGCTACAAGAGTCTCTAGAAGTGATTTGACCTTGTCTTCTTTGGGCGGGAAGAAGCAAACTAACTTGCCGGTTGCCGAGAATCGAGCTCCGCATAGCCTTGGCAATGGTACATTGGCATTCCTGTTCATTGGCGTAAGGATACCAGTAGCACTTGAATCAAGCTCTTGAGACATCATGGCTGAGGCGCCGGCAGGAATATCCCCATCTTCATCATCACTGGAGCTCTCATCGGCAAGAGCTCCTAAATCGTCATCTGTTTCATCTTTGAAAAATGTCGTGCTTGTCTCAAGATCAACTTCACCCAATAGATAACATAGGGTAGCTTCCATACACCCTCGCCGCCGCGCCACAAAGCCGGCGGCTATTTGTTGTACTTCTCGTTTCAATTTTTCGTAGACTTCGTCTGACATGAGAGAAGTCTTGCCCAAGATGAAAGTTGGTTTCGCATCGGGATATGTGACTGGAAATACCATAGTGACCTTGGTGTAAATAAGATTTCCGTCGTCGCCCCATGGCCCATTCATAGAAGCAATTATGGTCCTTTTGTCCAGGTTCACATCCTCAAATGTGATTTTGGGGAGCTGATCATTAATCCGGATAACTTCATCGTGTAAATCCTCGGGGTTGTCCCATTCTTCTTCGTCGGTGAGCTCCGGATTCAGAAGGGAGAACCTCCTCGACGAAGGTCGCCTGTGTGAATTGCTGCCATTTTCTTGTTTGGTGAACTTAATGCCACTCATCCAACCGATTTGTTTCTGATTTTGATCGTCTACCTTCAGAGTCTTATCTTTTCTGGCTATAGCGGGAGCTCGAACCATCATGTGTGTCCGACTATTTCGAGGCAATGTCATTTTCTTCATACCAACCACGCTCAATGCACTAACCTTCAGGCCGGAGCTTCCAGGTCGCCCCGAGAGAGTAGTGTTTTTCTTCTCTGCGGAAGAATTCTCAACAGTGCGAAAAGTTTTATAGTTGGCTCCTTTGCGTGTCATGTTCAACCTTTTCCGGACTTGAGCACCTTTGACATAACCTACCCCTTCCAGTATTTCTGGATTGACGTGCTTGATGCGTAAAGAATTGTCCTCGCCCCAAGACACCAATTGGAAATCCCGATTATCGACTCCTTCATCTGTGATCCCCCCTCGGCTTCTCCACAAAAACTCCTTGACCTTGAAATTACCATGGCCTGAGAAAGTAGCAACAGTTGGTGCAGGTCCGTCTTTATTTGTCTGCGCGCCAAGTCGCCGCTCGTAGAGATGTAGGTTTCCAGGTGTGTCTTGCGGCATAGCCAATAATCCCCAGCCAAAAGGGGTGTGTCGAGCTCGCCAAACCGGAAAATCAGTCCTGATGATGCGTTCGGGTTCGTCCAGCTCATTACCATAGTCCCAGAATTTGATACTCTTGTCCAAAGAGCAGGTAACAAGTCCCGTAGCTCTCGTTCGGTTCCAATCCACGCCATAGATCTTTGACTCGTGGGCGTTGATAGATCTTAACGGCGTAGCTCCCTTCCGATCATCCCATATCCTCAACCATCTATCATGAGACGAGGCCAGAATATGAGAGTCTTGCCGATTGTATTTGACCTGGGTTGCTCCAGCAAACCAATCGCAGAACATAAGAACAGGCTGCCGCGGCCGCCGTAGATCCCATGCTTGCACATATCCATCAACGGCACACGTTGCGAGCATGTCTGGGTGATGGGCCGAGAAGTTGATATCTGTAATAGCTCTCGAATGGCCATGTAGTGTATGCTCGATCGCCCCCTGAGATGTATCCTCCTGCATATTAAGATTCCAAACCAGTGCCTTTTGGTTTGCAGTGCTAACCACCCAGTAATCTCGGACTGCAAATGGGGACCATTGTACATCTGCAACGAGCCACGGCAGGCGATGGTGAAGATGCCGTGGAGGATTGAGGGGATTGTCGAGATCAATTATATCAAGTCCATCGGTACTACAGGGCTATCAGCTACGCTCCTCTACACATCCCAAGCTACATACGATGCAAGTGCAACATCTCTCCCCGAGGGAGAGATTGTAGCCGAACCAACATTCCGGTCAACATGAATTGTAACATCTGTCTCGAACGTAGAGCTCTCAAATGCGGACTTTATAGTCTTTCCTTTCCGTAACTCGTCCATCATACTGATTATTTGCTTCCCGAACCTGCATCATCTTCGCATACGCCGTCGCATCTATCGTTTGTTCTGTAGGTGCTCAATGGTAATTCACAATGCATAGTGAAGCACGAAACCAGTAGGCATTCCGAGGTCGCAGAAGCTGTAGCCGCGGGGGACGCGCAGTACTGAAGCTATTCCCAGCTACTTCGAAACATCGGGACAGGGCAGTAGAGGTTGGATATGTGAGGGGTCTAACGTCTGGGATTCGTGCAGTACAGTACAGTAGGACGGCGCGGAGCGGCGGCATGTTTTGCGGGGCGGACGCCAAGGCGCGGGCGGATACCTCGATACTCGATACGATACAGGTACACTCCCACTTCCACCCTCTGCATTTATTCACGACCTTCTGTGCTTGGAAGGAAAACGCCTGCAGTTACGCTCCCTTCTTTACTCAATACTACGCCCATCTTCCGGCTGTTTAGATATCAGGTGGGTTAGAATATCTCGCTGTCTCAGCCTGCCGCCAATCTTTGAACACCCCGCTAAACTGCTAATTAATGAAAACAGTAGACTTCGACTTGCCTCTCTACAGCAGAAGGAGCGAGAGAGCCCCAGACAACCCCTCGTTCCGTCCATACCTTGCGAAGACCCTGCGGTCAAAGTTCTAGGCTTCACTTATACCTCGCAAAACGCTGTGCCTGCGATCAAGTAAACATCTCACGCAAACTGAGGACCACAGCGTGCCCGGATCTGCAACATGGCGGCCTTACCAAAGCGGATTATCAAGGAGACGGAGAGATTAATGGCAGAACCGTGAGCATATGGCTTTACACTGCTTGGAAGTGGGATACGAACTGATGTGCGATCAAATAGTGTCCCGGGTATTAACGCCGTTCCGCACGAGGACAACCTGCGATACTTCGATGTCTCAATACACGGCCCATCTGCGTCCCCATATGAAGGTCAGGATAGAACGTTGAAATCTCTCATGCGCAGGTTTCTAACATTTCTGTAGGAGGCATTTTCAAGCTTGAGCTCTTCTTGCCAGACGACTACCCCATGACCCCACCAAAGATCCGCTTCTTAACAAAGATCTACCATCCAAACATCGATAAGCTTGGCCGCATCTGTTTAGATGTTCTCAAAAGTTTGTCTCCCTCTCCTTCTATTGGCTCTTTCTTCGGACAGCTTAAGCTAACACGTGTTTCACAGGCAACTGGTCCCCCGCTCTTCAAATTCGCACGATTCTCCTCTCAATCCAAGCCCTTCTAGGTGCTCCAAACCCCGACGATCCTCTCGCACCCGAGGTAGCCAAGAGGTGGAAGGAAGACGAACAGGCTGCGATTGCCACCGCTAAGGAATGGACGAGAACTCATGCCATGACTTGAGCATGATGTATGTGGACATGACGACTCACGACTGGTATGGAGAAGTGACGAGAAGATGAAGACTTGATACAACAGAGGATGCAGATGCTTTATTTCATGCTAGAGAGTATCTGGGCATGACCTTCTTCTTTCAAGGCACTGGCGTTCATGCATTCTTTAGATAGAGTTCCAGGGCAGTTTTATGAAACTTTGAAAACTTAAGCACCAACTTGCCCCTCCAAAAATTCTTGTGGGGCTGCTGATATTATGTTCACAGAGGAATTGGAACTATGCTAGGAGTGCAGTGAGTCTCAAAGTTCTCCCTGATAGCCTGCACAATGACTGTACAGGGTTCGATTGTCGAGACCTCTCAATATGTTGCAAGAAGTCTAAGTCTGGGTCTAGATTGTATCTGTTGTCTGATTACACGGCCTTGACATCCAGCCATGTAACCGTGTAGAGCGATTCGAGCTGAGTATACAACGGCGTGTTGCGCCGTGCCTAAATCCGGAATGATCATGTGACTGTTCTTCCCAAAGATCTCGTGGCAGTTCAATTCATTCTTTCTCCCCTGCACCTCTTCGACAGCTTCAGACCTACAGTGGACTCTTCGGCAACGACCACAAATATCTCGTCTGAATAATTTCTTAAGGTCTAGAACACCACACGCTCACATGCAGTCTGTTTTGGGATGCAACCATCAAATGCCTCTAAGGTGCTCGTGAGGGGTAGCATCTTTGGGAAAAGAAAGCCATGAGTAAAACTCAACCCAATTCCCGGATCACCGAGGCTTTCTCTCTTCTTCAACGCTTGGCTGAGCGGTATGGCACAACAGTTGGAAGTGTATTGATCTCCTAGCGCGCCATTTCCACGGGGTAGGCTGAAGGCAAGCGTTGCGACTGGGTATGTTTTAAAAAGCCTTGATTCATTTCCTTCGAATAGAGCCACTATTCGCAGCCTCGTTTGACTAGCATCGCTGACTATTCACGCTTGGCTAAGAGGTTATTCGAGCTGGGCTCTGGCACTCAAGCATGGGCGGCACCGAATTGCTGGGCATGGCGGGAGATAGCCTGTACCACCTCCCAAGAGGGTCAAGGTTCCCGGGTTTCTCCACGCTTCATCGAGGTTTGCCCCAACACCCACTTTTAGCTCATCATCTAGTTCCCCAGATTTGGCCGATACACCAACTTCCCCGCAATCTTCTCAGTTGAGTCAGTTCTACTGTCCAGGACGGTAGTATGTATGCCCGCTCTAGCAATGTCCACATAATTGTCCTTCTTTATAATATCGATGCTCATTTCAGTACAGGACTATGTATTGTCCCAGTTGTATTTTGAGAGAGATCACAGCATAGCATCCGTTCCCTTACTGCGGAATTTGTTTGCGGTCGCGATGAAGTTGGTCGCGCCACGATCTCAAGGTCTGCTTTCATGAAGTGCTTCATCAAGTTCCTCAAGCCGCACATTAGCGGCTACTGGTTCTTTGGTCGTTCTAAAACCATGCGCTAGCCATGCTCTAGAACAATGTAGCATTAGCCACACTCTTGTGTCTGGCCGCATTGGACCACCTGGGCAGCCAATCTCACCTACGGTATATGCAAGGCTTATTTAGGGTTCTTTCGTGGCTTCGAAGTGTGGGGAGTCTCTGTTCTGTGTTGCTAACATGCCTCGGTGAGGCGTCTTCCCCAGAGCTCACTACGGTGTTTAGTTGCGGACTTCGTCTGCACGATCCTACTTGCAGTCATATGCCGCTACATTGGCGATCTGCGCTGTCAAATCAACAGCACCTTCTTATTTCGACTAACCCCTATCCGTCTTCACTTATCGGAGAAGGCTTGCTTTTACACACGTCCCCCTCATCCCCCCTCATCCTCCCGAGACGCTTCTTCGCCGCCGGCCACCCTTAGGCTTGTGCTTGCGATCCCTCGTGATACATAGCGCGTACAACAGTTGGTAGCTCTAATTGAGAGTTCCTTGGCCGTGAAGTACTTATTGAAAGTTCCTCCCGTGGAATTGCAGAATCAGCCATCTACTTCGTGCTGCAGTCCTCCTAGAGTCGCTTAAATCCCCTTTAACTTCTTCCGTTCGTCGTGGCGGTGCAAAATGGAGCATCAACAACCATCTACCGTAGCAGCGTCTGGGGACTCAACTTCTTCCCTGGATAAGGAGACCGGAGGCATCAAAGGTGTAGAGCATCTCGAAACCATTCGAACAGTTTCGAAAGTCCCTGGAAATGACCACTATTACGAAAAAGACGGTTTAAGAACCTACGGCGACGATGAGGACCACGACCATGAGCCACCTATGACCATCAATCGATTGATGTCCCTGGTAGCAATGGCCTTCTTAGTAAGCAATTCTGGGCCTTTGTGCTCTCACCCCCATTTCTTTTCCTGTTTTATCTCATGCACTCCAATTTACTCTTCGCTCTTCCCAAAGAGGAAATTCTTACTCTTTCGCCTCCCTAAACCTTCCTAAATAGGAAAATACTGACTCCCCAATGTTGCAGTGGACTGCATCTCAAATCCCTCTATATTTGTTTGGTAAATACACCCAGCGCTTAGTACAAGTAGAGCGGGTCAAGACACTTACACTCTGACAGGTGGCATACCCCCATATATTTACAGAGATATCGGAGGAGTGGATCGATGGATTTGGTTCGTCCTTGCAAACTTGTTGGCTCTGGCCGCCGTTTGTCCTTTCGTAAGCAACTCTGGGTCTTTGTTCTCTCACCCCCATTTCTGATCCTGTTTCACCTCATGCACTCCAATTTACTCCTTACTCTTCCCAAAGAGGAAATTCTTACTCCTTCACCTCCCGAAAACTTCCCAAATAGGAAAATGCTGACTCCCCAATGTTGCAGGTTGGTGCATTGTCCGACTTGCTTGGCCGAAGATACGTTGCCCTTGCTGGTGCTGGATTCATCATTATCGGGATGATAGTTTGCTCAACTGCGCATGAAATGAACACTTTCATTGGTACGATCTCCATTCTTATGTGCGTTATATGACTAACAATGTTCAGCCGGTATGGCATTGGCAGGCATTGGTGCTGGCATAAACGAGTTGACTGCTCTGGCCGCTACTTCCGAGCTTGCCCCAACAGCGAAACGTGGAAAATATGTTGCCGTACTAGTTTTTACGATCATTCCGTTCTGCCCTTCCGTTCTGTGGGGACAGTTGATCGCATCCCACTCCAGCTGGCGCTATGTCGGTCTCTTCTGTGCCCTCTGGGCGTTTATTGGATTGGTTATGACAGCTATCTTCTACTTCCCTCCGCCTCGGGTTAACTCAACTGGGCTCAGTCGAAAGGAGCTCATCTCACGGATCGATTTCGTGGGTGGCTTTCTCTCTATCGTGGGAATGATCCTCTTTATTGCGGGATTGGTCTGGGGAGGATACCAGTACAAATGGACGGAAGCCCATACCCTTGTTCCTCTCCTGCTTGGTGCTGCCTTCCTCATTGCTTTTGGCTTCTGGGAAGTTTTTGGAGCAAGATACCCAATGTTTCCCCATCGCCTAAAGAAGGAGCCCCGGATTCTGGCACTCACTCTCGTCATCACATTCATCTCGGGAGCCAACTTTTTCTCCGTGTTGCTATTTTGGCCAACACAAGCATTCAACGTCTACGGTCATGACCCAGTCGGAGTTGGACTTCGCGGAATGCCTATTGGATTCTCCATCTTGATAGGCGCATGTGTCGTTCTTTGGCTGCTTTCCGTTTTCAGAGGCGGCAACAAAATGCTCATGATCATATCCAGCTGCATGATGACGGCAGGTTGCGGTGCACTCGCGGCGGCTCGTCTCGACAACCTCAACGCAGTTTATGGCATTCTTGTCGTTGCAGGTCTAGGGATCGGGGGCATCGTTGTTCCAGCCTCTATTATCACAACCATCATCTGCCCGGACGACTTAATCGCCACTGTCGCCGCCCTCACGCTCTCTATCCGTGTCATTGGCGGAGCCATCGGATACACGGCGTACTACAACGTATTCTACAACAAGCTCGTTCCCATTCTCTCAGAAAAGATCACGATTGCCTGTGTCGTCAACAATATCTATGATCCGGACTCTATTCTCAAGATAGCAACACTGACGGGGGCCAGCTTGACTCAAGATATCCTGCTTGTTCCTGGCGTGGACGGAAATGTTACGATTTGGAATGCTCTAGTGCGGGCTGGCCAAGAGTCTTATGCGGAAGCCTACCCATGGGTTTACTACGCAAGTGTGGCTTTTGGCGCTATCAGTATCATTGCTAGTGTCTTTTTGGGCGACATCAGTAAATACATGGATGACCACGTTGCTGTTGTTATTCATTAGCTCGGATAAGAAGTTCAGAACGAAAGTTGGGAAAATGTGGGGTGCAATGGGCAAGTTATATACGGAATACCGGGATCGCAGGTGTGACCTACGAAGGTGATGAGGCGTTATAGCATTTCTGATCGTGAATTCGTTTCCGACTATCTGGTGTTGGAACAGCTTCAAGACGTTCTGGACCGGTTTCTGATAATATTGTGGAACTAGGTCGAGGTTGATTGGCCATGCTAACGGCATCAACGAGCCATCGTTGGCAACAACACATAGATCCCCATACTGTCTCATGAACTTCTTGCATGCGTTGCAGTTCATGACCTTTCGTCGTTCTGTTGGAATGCCATCAACAAATGCATCACAGACAGCCTCTCGCTCGACGTTGGACATATGGAAAATCGGGCCTCGTGTTTCCATTGATTTCGCCGTTGCATTCATGACTTCAAGTAGGGGCTCGATAGCTCTCTCTGATGCTCGCTCACCCTCCTGGGGGACGTGAGAAAGCTGGCAGTATGGGTTGCCACATTTGGCTGGAGCTGTAGTGTGTTGCTGATCGGATGGAGCCTCGATCATCTCAAAGTCGTCATCAGTGCTGACGGTGTCCTGTATTGAAGTAGCCATATTATTTGAATTCATTGGATAAATCAGGAGAGGATGAATTCTGGGACGGGAAATGACATGCTTTATACTTCTGGAAAGAGAAGCGGCGAGTGACTCAGAACGTGACTCGAGCCTTCTCATCGAGTGCGCCGGCCAATAACTAAAATGCCAGATAATTATTCACGGGGTATAGGCGATTTATAGATGAGGTGAGACCTAGGAATGGCCCAAAACATAGCCGTAGGAGAGATTAGACGCCGGGTCTCCTTCCTCGACCACCTCGCAGCCAGCCGAGCGCGAACTAAGAGTTCCACACCCACTGCCTCGGCGTTCTTGACGAACTCTCAATCGGCGCAACAGGCATTTGGAAAGGTTTGGAGCAAAATCTCGCCTCGAGTCAAAGCTCCCTTTATTTCGGAAAGGGGGCGAGTCACGTGGTGATCATCCGAATTTCCCATCCTGCAACCGGCCCACGCTGGTAATTCTGGATGTGTTGGTCAGGCTCTGTGCATACAGGTAGTTCTCAGTAAGATATTGGTCTGATGGCACGACAAGGGCATAAGAGTGCAAGGCTTTGGTCCGTCAAGCATAGATAGGCACCGCGATCACATCCATCTTTGGGACGCTATCGATGGTAATTGGGCAGGATCATCGACATTGATTGCTCGCTAGATGACTTGCCAAATTGCTCGACGTTGGACTATCTGCCCGCCAGAATCAGTACGCTTTCTTCTGAATGTCGGATAACTTACGGCAAAGCCAGGCACGCATTTGAGCCTCCCATGCCTTGACATAACTCGTTGTTGTAAGTAGGAAATGCATGAGATGAGTATACTTGAGGATGACTTCCTATCAAAGCTCTCTTTCCATGTTTTGATTGAGAAAACTTCAGCAGTCTCCGCGTAGGACCTCTTTCAAGAAAAGGCCAATAAAAAGTGAGGGCTGATGGTCACGGGATTTCATCTTGATTGGCGCAATCGATTGCTGTCAATTTCTACGGCAGCCCTCGTTCCAAAATTTCATCACCGCGCCTTTCTCTTCAGCCAACGTCAAGAGAAGAGCCTCGGATGCAGATGTATTGTGCCATAAATCTCAGTCAAGTGATTGGTTGATTGGCCACTCCCCAAGCATTTGTATTCGCTCAACTTGTGGTATTATAAAGATACATTTTCTGCAACAACGACGCAACAAGCTTCAAGCAGGAAGAAATCAACTTTAATTTCCCTCGACTCTAGATTCCACGTAACCCGACCATAGGGGCGGGTTGTTTTGGCGAGTGCGAGATCTAATCGCGAGGACGGCGAAGCAGCTACCTGGTCCTTCCGCCCCACTGGCACAGATCTTCCAGTCGTTGGCTCTTTCATCTTCCTCGCAGCAAGAGGATTTCGGCGCTTAGCAAAATCCTTGCTCACCACGATACGGCTAGGCTTACACGGTGAGGCGCAGTACGGCAATATTTAGGCCGGCGCTTTCATTGGTTGTCATAATGTATTCTTGGAGATGAAACAATGACCCTTCGGACTTGCACTGAAAAAGCTAGAGCTTATGTGCGTCCATAATCAAGTACCGGGCATTTCTAATTGCCATGTGCTACCACTAGGTTTGTCGTGTCTCTTCCACAGTGATTCCTCCAGCTTTGTTGTATCCCTTTCAAGTCTGAAATCCTTTCGTTCATTGCCAATTATGTCACGAGTTTTTCTTATCCCACCAGAAATGTTGATATTCTGTCTCTTCCTTGCAACTGCAAATGCTGCTACAAGCTATACAAACTCGACAAGTGGGACCCTTTCTAGCAAATCATCGGTCTCTGCGACAATCACTTCATCCGCATCTCTCTCTTCGGCATCATGTTCACCAGGTCCAGGTCTCGGGGCTTTGATAGCTTGTGATCAAGGACTACAAGAACCAACCCCACTATTCGCCCTGACAAATCCAATGTCACGACCATGCACGGGCTTAGATGGAGCATATAACGCTATGAAGTGTGACCGGTCAGGCCTCCCAATCTATACTTATAAGACTGGCTTCCAAGATCCTTATTTTGGAGGAGACAAAATCAATACGGCAATTCCGACCGGCCTGCTTCCGGTGTGCTCTTCTCAGTGGAACACATCAGTAGAAAACTGGCTGCGAACAGCGCCAATCACATTCTTGTCGATGGCTCCTGAGACGACAGTTGCAGCTTCGGAAGTTTACCGACAGTCTACCTACTCAACGATCGAAACCGTTGAAGCTAATATTACGATATCGACAACGATCAAAGGGGTACCGACTTTCACCACAACTAGTGCGCTCACCACGTATACAGACGCTGGCCCCTGGACATGGTCTGCTTATAGCCAATATGGCTATGTCTCACAATTCAGTTACACGGCCAGTAGCCCATGCTGCTTGAGTTGCACCTTATTTGGAGGCAATGTTCAAGTGTATCATTGGCCTACAGCAACCCCTGTCCCTACCGCCAACAGTACGGCTCCTTTTCCTGCCACAAACAGTACGACTGCTCCTGCTGCTTCTTCTACTCTAGTCAATGCTGCGGGCTACACATTGTACGTCCAACCTTAAAACTCTTTGCAATTATACAGGACTGATACAGCACTCAGCGTTTCGCCTACAATCTATGTGGCGTTTGAGTCTTTGCGGGCGAATGATCTTTGCGGCGCTGTGGGGCCAACTTATAATGCTACAACTCTTGCTTTTGACCCAACGGACCTGTCCACCTCGACGGGCTATCATTGGTATGTGTGTCCCTTGGAGATCCATTTCAACCCCAGAAATGTTCTGAAGATCTGGGTGCCCCCAATCCGCTTCATCATATGCCTGAACCGTTTCCAAAGGAATTATGCTCACTCTGATCTACTGATGTTTAGGGATACTGCTGCTTATAGTTCGTACCAACCGAGGATGTATTATAATTCAATGACCTTCACTCAAGCAACGTGGGGAGATCAGTAAGTTCAATTTTTATAGAAATTTTCTGGCGGGGAAAGGACTGCTGCAATTCATCGTCTTGACTATACCATTCGAAGCCTATACTTCCTTTCTATCTGGCTGGAGATCTGACAAAATAAGATTCAAGCGTAAACTGACCGATCTTTTGTTTCTGGGAGCCCCTTCTCGAGAAAAGAAATGGCGGCAACCAGACTTTGGGCGTTATGAGCAAGGTTCAAGCTAATATAATCACAACAGTACATCATGTACCGATATTACAATGTCTTTCTATCAAGACTTGAATTACGGTGCCAGTGAATACACGTCAATTTATTCGGACTATACGCAACTCACCGATGTCGAAACTTACTTCGCAGAGTATACAACCACCCCCGACTGGCTGTACCACTACACCGTCACCTACAACCCATGTTCTCCCATTCTTTCCGTACCACAAGAGATCTATACTCTCGACTCGTCCTGGACAGATTGTGGACTCGGCATCAGTGCCCTTTTCGACCCGCCTTGGACCCTCACCCCAGGAAGTGGATTTTCTGTGCTTACAACTGCAGCTCCACCGGCAAGCACTCCACTGAATCCAATCTCAACGACAGACGCTGCCGCTGGTTCTACTCCGACCCCAGTGACAGCTTCTGCGACTGCGACACCGAAAGTTGACCCTTCTCCTACACCTACGTCAGCGAAGGGCAACGATCCTGCTACTCAATCTTCTGCGGTGGTGAACCTTCCACCTGTGCAGAGTTCGACAGCGAATAACCCACCGGCTCAGTCCTCATCAATCGTGAACGATCCGCCAGCGAGCTCCCCTGCAGCAAGTGATCCTTCCCCCCAAGCGTCTAGTAGCCTAGCCCAGACAGCACCATCAAATTCCCAAACCACCTCCACCAACCCAGGGCAGACAGACCTGCAAGCTCCCAAGCACCCCCCTCTCTGGCAGCAATCACAGTCGGCAGCTCAACCATCACTGCCGGCCCCTCATCCGCCTTCATCATCGCCTCCCAAACCCTCACCCCCGGCGGCCAAGTCCTGCATTCGGGAACAACATACTCGCTCGCCTCCAACGGCGGCACGCTCCTGGTTGGTAGCACCAGCACGCAAGTCCTAAACCCTACCTTCCCGGCAGCCGTCATCACTCTCGGCTCCTCTACCATCACCGCCAACCCCTCTTCAGCCTTCATAATAGCCTCCCAGACCCTAACCCCAGGTGGCCAGATCAGCTACGCGGGCACCAGCTACTCGCTCGCCGCAAACGGTGCTTCTCTCGTCGGAGGCACCGCAACCCAAGCCATAATCCCGCCACCAGTCA